>JAITYZ010002364.1:0-22967 GCA_027744595.1 Paronellides praefectus
TCATTTTGCTGACACCATGCTTGCTATACAAGGAAATGGTGGACCTGTTGGTCGTCATACATCACATCCAATGGGACCTCGTAGTCTTCAGGTATGTAGGTATCAACATAAGGTGAAAATATGCAGTAATGTTAGTATTCAATTCATTGTATTCATTTTATGTACTTCAGTGTTCTCCTTGGAGCTCTCCACGGATTTTGAGCCCGGTTGACATTCGTCACTTTATAGCAAGCAGGTCATCCGACAATTTGTCACTTGTTCCTGTTGATACTGGATCTCCAGTTAGGAAACGATGGTCGCGAAAATCACTTGCTCGTAAGAGTCCCGAGGCTGCTTTGGCTAGTGACGAACCCCCTCGGGAAGCAATTCAAGACATTAGCGACGAATTGAAGGAGAAATTGGAATCTCTCAGCCTTAAAGGACGGTACGTTTTTTACATGCCTTCGTTTATCTGTTATTTGCATTAGTAACAATATTTAAATTTATTATAATTTCATTTACAAATATTTTTTGCTCCAGAGCAATGGATTCGTATGAAGCAAAAACTCTTGTTGCTCTGCTGTACACGTCTGATGAAGGAGTTTTAGAACGTGCTTTGATCACTCTTGCCAATCTTGCTACATTCGATGTAAATCAAAATAATCTTAGAGAAGCAGGTTGTCTCTCAAGACTGCAGAATTTACTGACGCATCCAAAAAGTGAAATTCGATTAGCAACCATTCGTGCTCTAGGAAACATGGCATTGAATGAACAAAATCAAAAGGAAATGAAGGTATAAATAATGTGAAAAGAAAGGGTAATATTGAAATAGAGCAAACGCAGGTCATAACGTTGGCTTACTATTTTTACTTGTTTATTTTAGAACATGGTGCCCATGCTTTTATCATATATCGGAGATGTATCTAAACACGCCGAAGAGCTTGTGGATGCAGTTCTTACAACTTTAGCCAACATTGCCGTGCTGTCAGATTGGCACGATGAATTCTGTCCAGCTCTTCATAGTTTGTATTCATTAATAGATCAACTTTCCCTAGCGATTCGATTGCAGTCATTAAAACTTTTGGTCAACCTCTCAACTGATGAAGATATGGTTCCTAGTTTATTAGCCGCTCAGGTAGACTCAAAATGAAAAGTATAGAATTGTATCTACTACACTGTTGAAATTTTTTTACACGTTTGTTTTAATTAAAACATTATTGTTTCCAGGCTCCAAAACGTTTATTGTACCTGATGGACCTATCTGAAGAACGGGATGTTGTCTTGCGTCTAGTTACTTTATTGGCTAATCTTACGTGCACAGCTACTACACATGAACTAAACCCCATTCTAGATCTACCTCCAGAAGACAAGGCAGCAGCTCCGGACACGATGTACATGATTAAATGATCATAGTTTTAAATTAAATACTATTTTTATTATAAATCATTTGTAATGTGCTTTCTTATCTAAATAAATCCTAGGTACGCGGCAATATTTGGAGTGAATGCAATTGAAAAGGTTAAACAGAAAGCCAGAATTTTGATGAATAGGCATTCGGATGAAGACGTTCGGGTGCAGTCACGGAAATTGTTCAACGCACTCAAAAGTCAGACTACCCCAACTTAATGATAGAGCATCCGGATATACGTATAAACCAATATTGTTATTCGTGTTAACTTCGCAAGTTTTATTATAATATATATTGTTGTAAAAGATGCATCTTCTAAAATGGGCATCAATGATATTTTGCTGTTCATGATTGACCTATAGTGATATACACTGAGCATATTTCGAGCTATCGCTACTTTTTTACTATTTTATCGCGAAAATGGGCTTCATGGTTTGATAAGTGTTAATATCAAGAACAAAATACACATTTAAAAAGCCATTAGCCATTTTTAGCCGAAAGAGTCTGGAATATAAATTAAGTATTATTATTTGTCGTTTCTCAAAGACCGCAGAAAGATCTTGTTATAAGTACCAAATTCCGTACTGCCTTTACATTTTTACCAAGTAACGTGCAATAAGTTATCATAGGTTTAGATTTTGTAAAACAAAATATTATGTTATTGTTTTGTACTTCGCAATTTATCTTTATTTTTTATTTTTTTCAAGTGTTCCTTAAATGTTGCAAGCAGTTTGTGATTGTGATTATTGATGAAGTCATAGTATTTTTTTCTGGTCAAGCTTTTGATTTACAGTTACTCACACTACTAGAACTACAAGATATGCATTGTATTCTCGTGTTGCATTTATTACTGTATTATATATTATATGTAGGTATAAATAAATTCCTTAATCTAAAATTAATCTATAAATATATGCATCTAGATGAATAAAGACTATTAAGAGGTGGAATAAACACAATTCTTCTGAACTTAAAATCTTGGTTGTTTTTTCTTTCTTTGGCTTTTCCGAAACATCTTTGTGAAAAGAAAATCAGTCAGCTAATACGCATAGGTATGCTCTTCATCAAAACATTATAAACATGTCCAATTTTCCAGAGAAGCCGGAGCTATTATCCTATTGTGCGATTGTAAATCTTTGTACATTATTTTTACACTGGCATATTATCAATGATTTCAGGGTAATATCATAGCAACAAAAAATAAAATGGTAGTTCTATTAAATGATATAATAATATTTTGTGAAAATCTTGGCTGCACATTTACTTCTTTTATTTTGAGATTATCTATATATGTTTAGTTATATGTATGCCCATTTGCAATGAATTTATGCAACAAGAATTTCACATCAAAAGATTTACACAAAACAAAATTCTGCGCATGCACATATTGTTTTGACTTGAGCAAAAAGTGAAATCTCATCAGATTTCCATACATCATTAGGGGCTTAATTAATCTTATTGTCTTTCGAACATCTCAATCAACACCTCAAGACATGCAGAAACCTTGCGGACAAAAATCATTCCGATCTTGACTAGTCTTTGACGACATTGTGTTTTTTGTATATTGTTGTGCTCAAACAGTAATTAATAATAATTATAAAATGTGTAGCAACAAATGAATGCTTTTTCCTCCTGACGTTTGCAAACACCCGTCTCAAATCGTGTTTGATAGTTGAAGTAGATTGTTGATAAATCATGCATCCAAAGCATCTCTGTTTTTTTGTTGTTGTATTAATTTGGCATGACATAATTCATGTCGGACCGTGTAAAATCGACATGGGGTGAATTGAATTCATGTTTTATCAGCGTATTAACAACAACACCACCGTGTTTATATTGTCATGTCTTGAATTATGCATTGATTTTAAAAGATGTTGCCGCAACTGTGGCAGTAGCAGAGAGATGTGTCAGTACTCAGTACTACAGTCTTACTTAAGCATATACAAATGTATGTATTTACTTGAGAGTTTTTTTTTTAAAGAGAGCTATCCCTTTTTCTAATTTGTTTCGCTTCTTTGGCTGAACGCGTTCCACTTAACAGGTGGTCGTCAATATCAATATAATGTATGATGAATGCAATCAACATCATCATCATCCTTTTTCTATGCACTCTTGTCGAAAGGCGCCTTTGTCTCTTCTTCAATAATCTACATAACATGTCAATGCCAACCAACTCGGTCTGAAATCAGAACTAAAGAAACATTTTATTAAAAATAGGTACATGGTAAAGTCATGAAGGATGAATTTATCAAAGCTGACGTACAACTAAAGAAAAAGAATTGCGTCCAGGCTATCATTACTTTATACTCACACATCTCATAATATGCATTCCCAGTCTGGTTTTGCCATTCAAGGTCTGCTGATGTTGCATGTATGTATACAAATCTTGAATTTCAAGTGGAAATCAATATCTGGGAATGCAATTTTTCAAAATATCTATTATTATTTGTAGTTTGCAAAATGATCGGCTGTCCAAGTTGAAGTGCAAGATAATGGTGATATATAATTCTATCGGGTTTGGGGATGACTTTGTATGCCAAGAGAAAAATTAGGGTATTTGCCAGTAATTTACTTGTGGTCAGATGCAATATACGTAATTATTTTCAAACCTATAACCAGACTGCCCTGCAGCATTGACGGCGCATGTTGCTCTCAGACAATAACATTTTATTTTATATTGCAAACTGATTAAAACTAATTTTTCACAAGGACTACTACTGTATATTTTTCATCCACTACCCGTAATCAGTACGACTGTGAACCTATACTTCTTATAATGCTAACATTTATCGGTGGCATTATACTAGTAAACTGGAACCGTGAATTTAGATCATAAATTTTAATTTTGCCCCAAAAATTATCTTAATTATATTTTATGGTAAGTTGATAAAGAGGAGTTTGCATGCACCATATAACTTTTTTTGAACTCACATTTACACAAAATACAAGAAAGGAAGGGTTTAGAATTACATAATGTGCTCTCCTGAATCTCCCGATTTTATTACTTTTAAAATAAGTATAGGGAACAGTACTAGTAATTGCTGACATTTTACTTCTCGATAAACCCAACGTAATACATGCAAATTGTACTGCTGCAACAAACGATAACAAAAATCATATTATTATCTCAATCATCGCAATAATGAAAGTGCATTGGGGTGACTTGAGAATGCACTGAAAAGTTTAGAAAATAACACGATACGCTTATCAATACAAGATATTCCGCTGTCAGTGGGGATTAGGTTGCATACAAGGACGTCAAATATCAATGAACGAAAGATTTTAAATATCTATAGTTCAAACTCTCGAAGTTTTTGCATCAAGAATAGAAATGAAATCATCTTTCACCAAAAAAAAACTGGCCAGTGTTCTCAGTAGTAAGTGCGTTGCATGTCTCTTCAGACGCGCAAAATATCCATTCCTCGCTCGTCAAGTAAGAAGGAAGCCAACATTATCTGCATGATTACTTCGCTTGAAGTAAAGACCAAATTCGAAGAAAAGGGGGAGGAGTAAAGACACATCCCAACAACAAGAAATAATTAGGTTGTTTCAATTTCTTTCCATTCCATTATTAAGGACTGTGGGGAACGCAGGTTATTTTTCAATTTCTGTGTTAGTCTTTCCTTCGGTTTACCCTCTTATGCTCAGATATCTCAAACAAACGATACGAGTACCGAGAGGTGGCGAAACATTTTTTTTAGCGAAAATCCCGCTAACACAGAAAGACTCGGACTAGAAGAAATATCATCATTTCAAAATCATCATGATCCACTAGTATTGTTTGTTCTTTTCCAAAGTGCGATCCTTCCTTGAAACATTACAAGGATTTATTTTTGCTTGCGCCTTTTTGCAATGCAATTAAAATATTCGAATGTAAACAATAAAATAGGGTTTTCCTTAATGATTTTCATGCAATTGGCGTTTTGGTAATTTACTTGAAATGATGATTATGACGATGACTGCAAAGGAAGGCGAGGGAGAGTAAAAGAAGGGTTGAAATGTGCATGATAATTCACTTGACAAGATGCACAAATAGTATATGTACTCGTGTACAGAATTCAAGAAAAGAAGAGTGTGAGGGGTTCTTTTTACAAAAAAAAAGTGATGCTTTTGACGTTTGATTTTTTAAGGTGAAATCATTAGACACAGCACGCTACAGGTCAGAGGCCAATAGCATGGAGATGGGAGCATCATAGGATATATATTTTTTGATGGCAATGTTAACAATCCACTTTTAAATAACAATACTATGTGCCGTCTTCTTTTCCTTGTCAGTTATATTTTTACACGTGATGTCGATGTCTATCTAGTAATTAATCATAATCACGGCGACCGACGATATATTGTGTATTGTGTGGTGGCTGATCGTTACTGTTTGAATATGGCAACGTTATATAGTATTTATGTGTGTACAAGCAAGTATTGTACGGGCTTACCTCAGGTCAGCTCTCTGGGAATGAATGGCAGTGCATGTGTGCACACAATATTTAATGTAAAAAAAGAAGAAGAGAGAATGATCGTCACCGTTGTAGGGCTCGTCCCATTTAATAGGTTTGTCAATATCAGAACGGTCATTAAATCAAATCAAACAAAAAATCATCATTGTGAAATGTGAATGACAAAGCCTAAATCAACAAAATCATTTTAACCGATGAAAATCTTTGATCATTTTCATTACGCTCGATGAATTTTGTACCAGATATTTTCCTCTTTTTTGATTACACCCATATTTAGGGAAACCTGTTCTACAATAAATGTGCATGCCTGCACTTCATGGGGAGTGTTCATGAAAAATATTTTTTCTGCAAAAATTTACATTTAGCTTATTAAAGTACTAGCACGGATTATGCAGTTGTCATAAAAATAAATAGTTTGTGTACATATCATTTTTAGTATTTTATTGTAGCCAAACAGTTCCATTCATTCAGACTTGTCCTAGCAGCGATGTATATAACTTAATTGTTTTTCATTTTTTTTGGAATCAAACAACACAGAAATATATGCCCATGTCAAACTCATGGACAGTTTCCATTTATACCAACCATACAAGCATTTTTGCTTATGATTTAAAATGTATCTAAATGTAAAAGTTGGGAAAATGCTTGCTAGGAATTTTAAAAATATCCTTACAAAGTTGTTGTGTACAATAATATCTCTGTCTTAAACCGGCAACTGAAGTCACTTTAGAGAAGAAAGTGGAGAATAAAATCTACAATTCGAGGCACATATATATTTTTAAATTGTGAGTGGGCGCAGAAGTTTACATGTAATGTCTAAAACGGGGTAAATGGTTTTGTTAAGACGTCTGTATCTGGATTTTTGCAAAAAGATTTATCAAGAGTTGGGCTCCGTGATTTGTAACCCAATGAACCCAAAAATATGTTTTGTTGATGTCATCATTTTCAAATTTCTAAAAGATGAAAATAACGACGTTTTTATTTAGTTTTCTAAAAAAAAGAATAATTACTCACATGCATAAAATTAATCATTAATTTGACGAGGATGATAAATAACAACGACATTTATCCACAATCCACATTTATTCACGCCACTTAGCTGCCCTGTTATAATTTTTGTCATAATGGCGTTTTGCCAACGTTCATCGACAATGTGAAGAAGAGCGAAACATTATACCCATTTATGTATTCAATATTGGCAAGGTATTTTAACTTTTAACAGAAAACTACTGTGCTAAAAGAGAGCTGCTACTTGCCTCCTGAGGATGCACCTGTCAGTCAAATAATTGTACTGGCTCCTGTGTTTGTTGTGTATCACTTGATGTGTTTAAAATTATGACAGAAATATGAAAAAGCAGAATTTTAATTTCTTTTTATTCTCCTCAATATTTGCCATTAAATGTTGTGTATGCAATGCAATAAAATACAGTAGTCCACATATACATACATACATCAATGAAACTGCACAATTTTGCATATAATGACCGAGTACTGCTGAGATGCTGTTGCAGCAACTCTGATTCTTGCATGAAATAATCAGAAAAAGATAATAAATCGCCTGTAGCTTTTAAAGGAAAAAAGTAACAGACACAAAACAAAAATTGCCGCACCACTACTCACTCACCCAGGTGACATGACAGTTTACATAAATGTACACATGTTGCAAAAAAATTCACGATCCCAAGAAAAAAGATGCACTTTTTAATATTTTTGTGATAAAATGAATTAAATAATATGTAACTTACTAATAGAACATGGCGTTGTTCTCACTGAGAACTTCTCAGCCTCGCATATCACATTTTGCAAAAAAAAATATATAAATGAAATAGTGGAAAGGGTGCTGCTGCATCAGAGGCAGAATCATCTTCGTCATTATTATTATCAACAGTTGCGTGGTAATCTATATAGTAGCTGCAGACCTCATTTTTTTTCCTTAAAAATGTTTACTCTTTGCGTCCACTCCTACTTACCAAGTAAAGTCGCTATCCACGATATGCATACATTTAAACTTGTTTACTTGTTTTTTTTTGACATTACACATCAAAAACGTTGGCAATTTTAGCTCTTTGGTGGATCTCTTGTCCTTTTTGTTTGTATTTCACATTCATTGCCTTTTATGCCCCTATGATGAACTACAAGATTTGGATAGCAGCAGCGGCTTGGCAAAAAAACCTAATAATAAGTACATATTTTGTTTAAGAAATTCGTTAATAATAACTTTTGCGTTAAAAAAACACAATTCACCAAAAAAAAGTTGAAAACTTGCATGACATGCATTCAAAGAAAAAATACATAAACGTCAGGTTGATTAACCCCAAATTAATATGTTTACATCTCCAAGAAACTGCTAAAAGCAAAAGCAGCAGCAACAACAATAACATTCTGTCAGTCTTTTGTGAAAACTAGTAGCTTCATTGCTTTTGGTTAATTTTTTGGGAGGAATCAAAAATGAATCTGCTTACATTTATATGCACTTTTTTTGAGTGTATGAAAAGGAGAATAGTAGTAGTAATATTATTATTCATGCGTTTTACGGAAGCCAAAAAGTCGAAAATTTAGTCATAATAAATATGCTTCTAGTTTTGAGGGTTCTGTCTTCAACAACAACAACAACAAGAAAAAATAGTGATATAAATGTGGACAGTTGTGGTTCAAAGTGTAAAAAATAATTAATAATAATGATTTACTGTAACCATGTAACAATAAGTAATAATTTAAATTTGTATGCCAAAACACATCCTGATGTGAAATGATTCAATTTTACATTTCTTTTGTGCCCTAAAATTATCACACATACAAATATACAGCATGATATAAAATAGAACTTTATTGAATGATGAATGATGATGATAAAGAATATTATTACAACTTTGTATGGGTGAAATTGTTTTTTTTTGCAAAGATAAGTGTAATTTAACTCTTGACAAAAATAATAACACACACTGATATATGCATATTATACAGGAATTCAGTTCACACAAGTACAAATTGTACCACTAAAAGTACAAATTACGTTTGAGGCTTGGCATAATATGCATATAAACAAAAAATTAAAATAAAAGAAATAAAACATTCAGTCATAAAAACATATTCATGTTTTCTTATTTTTTAATTGTATTAACACAAAAAGATCAAAATGAAGGGGACGGTCCGAAAACAATGAAGACGGAACAAAACCTTGGGCAAAAGATCCTTAATAAAAAAAGGTATACCTATCACAAGACAACATTCTCACAGGATTGTGGTTTTGTAAAGAAAGTGCTTTTATATTTTTGTATATTATGTATGAATATTAATATTTTGAGAAAAAAAAATTATTGCAACATCATCGTGATGGATGACGGTGAGCCACCACACCGGCGTCCTCATCCTCCTCCTCCTCCTCATCATCATTATCATTATTACTTGTCGATTGTTTCTCAAAAGCAAGTATATATACGTATGTATATAAGTAGTGTTAGCAGTTAGCATGCAAAGAAATGCGTTGAGTTATCTGATCGGACCCAATCTACTTGTGTATTCCAACAGCTTGAAATAAATTACAGGGCTTTACAGAAGCCAGTCATTTTACAAGCATCAAAGATGAAAAATACTGAATAATAATAATAATAATAATAACAATAATTCCGCGAGCCCCACATGAAAAAAATAAAGATATACATACATATGCATAACTTATATGATCTGCATTTTCATTGACTTCATTAGTAAATCAATGGAAAAAAACATTATGTGTATGGTGTGTGGTGTGTTTGTGTTTCATAGCATTTCTTGTTACCAATTACACGTTTTAAGGATCGACAAGGAGAAAGAAGGGAGGGATATCAAAGAGATAAACATACAGCTTTGCCTCTTGTTGCTCCCCGCAACACGATGTCTCTCATCTGAGAACCTACCTTTTGAGGAAGCCCATAGAGACATTTATTTGCAACAAGTTATTATGCATATTTTTTTGTGGCTAAATGAATCAAAAAAAATCTATAACAATATTTTTTTAAAGAAAAGTAGAAAGCGTTAAAACAGAAAAAATATTGTATTTAACCCACCCAGTAAATTCAATTCAATTGCACAATTGTCCAATTCAAAAAAACACAAACTACTTGATTTGATTAATTTATTCAGACTTTATCAAGGAAAACGCAGAATGAGATCTGCTGTGTATTTGGCTTTTGCTAGCAATGTTTCAATTGCGGTGTTAATTCTGAAGAACTAATTTGCATGATGTGAAATGAACACGATATATCCAAGTGAATATATATACCGACACAAAGACAATAAAAAATAATATAACGTTTGTAAAAAGATAATATATTCTTAGAAGACTCATTTTCCTCATAAAAATGAATTTAGTATTCAGATTAAATTAATAGAATTCTAATGTACGTATTTTTTTACAACAACGGAACCCTTTGTGCTTATAATAATCATTTAATTTGAAATTATTGATTGCAACTTTTGCAATAATCCTTCTTTGATTATGCTCCGCGTACAAAAGCAAAAAGAAATATCATTAATCAACAACGAAAGAAATAAAATTCAAAAACGTCAGCAGTATTTCAAAAGTGGCATTTTTACTGCACTTCACACGAATGTACATTTGTACATTCTAAAATGTACACTTGTCCAGTAAATTAATAACCAGGTTTAAAAATTATATTGACTGTGATGAACAAGTATACATGCAACATGAGCTTAGTTGTAGCAAGTAGCACCAAAACTTAAAATTCAATACAGAGAAAGCATATAATATTTACAACATACATTTTACAAAGACTACTACTTGATGTAAGAACAGTGCACCTGTGATTTTGCATATTATTATTTTTTACAGCTATTATACATATCATGTTGGATTCCTTGACGTTCACTTTTTCTACATTCCATGTCACTAACAAGTATGTCGCATGTAGTTTATGAAAATGTTATCAAAATAACACCTTTTGTGTTGTCACGTCACATCACAATCACCGTCATTAACAACCGCTGCTGCTGCTGCTGCTGCAATATCTGCATCATTTCATTTTAATCACAGAAAGATTTATTGGATTCATCACATTCACCACGCGTTTTTCTCTTGTGCACAGCGTGACAATCCATTATGTGTGCATGCCAGACTTGACTCCCTATCACCCCTTTGTCGTGATTTGGCAAGGGTGGACTTGAAAAATGTTGGATCTGTACCGCCAAAGGTACTTTTTATTTTCCCTTTCCTTTTTTTTCTTGTTTGCTAATGAAAATGCAATCAAATTTGGGGGAACAAGAGAAGCATATCATATTATGGTAGCAGCACACAGTTTTTAATGAAGAATGACTAAGATGCATCCTCTAATCTAATCAGGCACGAATGTGACTCTTTTACACAATAGGAATAATACACCCGCCAACCACATCAAAATATTACAAATCTTCTTTGTGAACACCAAAAAATGATAATTAACAACGTGACTTTGTTTTACTTTTATCTCTCTCTCTCTCTTTGCTTATATGTCAAACGTCTTTAGATATCAACGTCAACAACGCATAAAAATATATACTCTTCTTTATATTACCTTAATTCTTTTTTACTCCTTCTCAACTTTGTAATACATAATTACACGTTGATTAGTGCTCAATATAACGATCATAATATTAATTATAACTTTTTTTTAAAGTTTAGTATTTCCCACGAAAGTATGTGCGCTATAACACAATCCTTTTGCATTGACCAAATCAAGGATGTTTTTTTCGACTTCAGTTTTTTCTCATTTCAACCAACATAACAACTGATTTGGAGGCAGTAAATTAAGAACATGAGCGCAGCGTTATCCAAAAAGACAAAGTAAATGGCAATGGAACAAGACAAGACAAATAAAATGATGATATATTAATATGTATATAAAAATATATATTATATTTTATATTATGGATTTATGTATGTTTTGCTAGTATACGCCAGGTGCATCTCCTTGAAACTATTTGTTTGAGGGATACAAGAGGTTGCGAAAGAAACTCTTGTGGTGGTAGGAGAATACATCAAATTGTTAAAGATGAGGATGATCACCATCAGTCGTTTTTTATTGTTTTTTAATCGTTTCACCGAGCGATGTTGTTTGGGTGGGACATAAAGCTTGAAAGGAGGGTTGGTCAGTTCACAACCCCGTCTCCTGCCTTCTTCACTCGTCCCAACTATAATATATAGAAGATGCGTACGTGCACATTGAATTATTATGTTGAAATTAGGAACTAAATGCCTGCTGAATACTGATTAAGTAGAAAGGTTTGCATAAAATCAAATAAACCGGTACAACCAAAGTACTGAAGTAGCGTAAGACCTGTCAAGTCAACAAGCGACAAAGATGCAATCCGAACATTTAATTCTACCCTCAGGCCCTTTATTTTGTTCGTCAACAAAAAATCATCCACACAACAAAGAGCTGTCGACCCTCATATATCGTTGCAAAAAGTTGTGATTTGATCTATGATGTCATATCAACTTGTCCAGAGCTACACCTGGAATAAAATGCCTTTGTATAAAAAAATGTCCATGAAATTTTATTGATAGGTTGCAACACCCGGAGGGTTGACTGATGTGATGGCTTTGATATAACTAGGTAATGAACATTTTTCCTTTTAGTTACCTTTACAGTAAATTTAAACAAAAATGCAATTTTTTGAAACACACCACCGAACCAAAGGACAGCGTACCAACACAAACCATCAAGTAGCGAAGGATACTTAATAAAGCGGAGAAGGTAAACAGTGAACGTGTTTAATAATAATTGTATAAAAAATAAAATAAATATTGAATGTCAGTATAATTTGGAGTCATGCAATAAAAATCGTATCTAGGCACATGGTTTTGTGAGTATCATTATTTTACAATATATAGGAATATTTTTTGGGCTAATCGTGGTCAATTTTGAAATGTACTCGTTTGTAAAAGGTATTTATTGTTGTAATATTTTGTTAGAATCCTTCTACGTCTGTGTGCATTGCATAAGATATAAGTTAACAATAAAATTATTATTTTTCCGTAAAATTTAATGTTTTTTTCTTGATTTTTATAAAAAAAAATGTTGATCTATCATTTTATAATAAACTTACCTATCAACTTGTGAAAGTATACTTAGGGCGGTCTATGGGGCATACGTTACTATACAAACACACGACATTCTAAATGAAACTACAAAACTTGCACGATAAATTTACACGAATGACATTTTTTTACAAAAACTTTGAGTTATTTCCTTTAAATAAAAAAAATCCTTGCATTACGTAACCTACAAAACAGTTTTCTGTAAATTGAAACAAGATAAAAACATGTGAATTTGTTAGATTTTTATTTAAAAAAAATAATATGTTCAAAACATGTACTTGTATTTACATGTTGTAATTGTACACGCAAACATCGATAAAATTCAGACCAGGGCGATCAATTTGTTGGAAATTGAATATGGATAGTTATGAAATCTGTTATGCAATGTTTTTGAACGGAAACGTGTAGGTAGTTTGTTGTTCTACATTGATTTTAGTCGGTTAACTTGTGAGTCCGAGTACAAATATTTCTAAAAGTAGAGGATCGTCTTGGGAATATTGGGAATTTAGCCGTTTAATGTTTTAAATTGCCGTCACCTATTGTTGTTTTTTTTAGAAAACATCATGAGATTAATTTGCTGGTATCCTTTAAATTTTACGACGTGATAATGGTGTTCAATACAAACAAAAAATGATAGGAACTTTGGTTACTTTTGTAATCAGTTCAATAAAAAGTGTTGATGTTATTGTATTTGCATAAGAAATTAATTTTATGACTCAAGCACCATGTACAGTGAAATATGTAGGTACAAAAAAAACTCTTTTGTGCCAAAACTTGTATAATGGGTCCTTCATTTATCAAGTGAACAACATTTATTTACTCTACCTGACATGACGGTTAGTTTCGGAACGAAATGACTTGTTAATGAAAATGAGCACTTGACAACGTTTTTCAAGAGGACAAGTTTTTTGTGTGTTATTTTCACATTGTTTGTATGCAATTGAGCATTCATTTACAACTAAAAAATGAGAAAGAGGCGACAAAATAATGCTATCATCTATAAAATATAATACAAAGGAATTAGCCCCACACTTTAAATGTTTTACTAGCTGTATATCTATCTATCCATAACAACACACCTTTTTATAACTCATCATTCTCTACTCGTATTCAACACAGTCATCATCCCTACCACCTCGCCTCATTTTATAGTAGGATTTGCATGAAGTTTATAGTCAATAGTAGTATATAGCATACCTAGTATAGTAAATATAGTATAGTAGATGCATCTGATGATGTGTCCAACAACAATCATTCTTACCTGTTGCGCCATAAAACTCAAGAGAAATGAGCGAGCTGGGTGGCTTTACTAAATCTTCATAACTACGGACGTGATTTTGACCATGTTAATTGCCCTTTTATAATATTGCTAATTTCCACACTTACAATTGACTATCGTAAAAAAGCCGTTTTAACAGACTATATCCTCACGGTTATTGTTATTATTATTGCTATAATGTTAATGATTTGCCGATATATGAACTGAATAAATACGTTTACTAAGGTAAGATGACATAAAGATGACAGCGAGGACCATGTTTTCGACTTTGGTGGCGACTCCCACCGACGGCTCTTCCTTTTTGTCGTCTCTTCAAGTGAAACAAAAAAAATAGAAAATGAAGCACTATTTCAGGTTGTTGTCAATGTTGCTGTGTGCATGTGTTTTCATGTCTATTGGGAATACATACGTATTATTATTATTGTATTATGCATATTATGTATGTGTTTCGCATAAATTATTTGATCTGTACTTACAACAGAATATATGTACATGTTACAATGATAAGAATACATTATTAGATGGAGATAGACAGAACAAATACACCATCTGTATGCATGGGTAATAAAACCACGGCAACATGAAATGTTTTTTTACCAGTATCGTAAATACCTGTTATTTTTTTGCCTGTCATCAAAAAAATCTTATCAATTGCATTTTGCTTTACATGATTTGCACACCTTATAAAATGCTTACTCCACACAAAATAACACATTCGGCATCATCATTTCATCAAATTCATTTCCTTCATTGCCAAATTATCACCTGGGCTTCTTCCGCTATGGTCCAAAAGTGCAATTCTATTTGCAGCCCTTCTAACAACATCGTGGCATTCGGATAGCATCTCTAGCAGGTTTTTCTTAGGCATCTTGCCGTGAAAATACCTACAAAAAAGAACCGTGGCTTACGGCAATGAAGATTGACAGCAAGCATCATGATTATCATCATGGTCGTCGTACTTGTCGTTTGTCTTGGCGGTAGTGTGTGTGTGTGTGTGGTGGTGTAGTAATGCCAATGCGGTATATTCCTCTTTTTTATTGTCAATAATAATAATCACTTCAACGCGGCTCGCTTTATATCCTTCTCAATTTGCTAACAAGTAAAGCAGCAAATGAAAACACTCTTTATATATGCCGAAAAGTCGATTGTTAGGACGCATCAAAAGCAGTCATGCTAGCCAGTGTTTAAAGCTTTGATCTTGTTTTCTTCATATTTGTTTGTAGTTAGAGTCCGAGTCAGGAGTTCGATTCCGGGTATATTAATGTCCAGGGAATCGGGAGTTTGAAGAGGGTGCAGCTCCTCATAATTTTCAAATCCATACATAAATGTAAGCAAGGTTAGTAATCTTTATTATAAAATAGAAAGGGAGACGAGGCTCACTGATAATGTAAGTCACTAGAGCAATGTGAGGTCCTTTTGTTCCCAGAATGCATGTATTTTTGGGACCCAAATGTAATTTAATATGTGTACGTAGTGGCCTTTTAAAACGTTGACTTTGTTGATATAAGTATGCATGTATATAATTTAGCAATCTGCTTGCAATTTAGATTGTCGTGTTGGTACACATTGTGTACATACCTGGTTCTTATCATTATAATTTACCTACTATAGCCGTGCCGTAACGATCTGCTCCTCATTTTATGCATTTAAGATTAATAAAGACATGTTGTTCATCAAACCATAAAAGTAGAATGATCTTGTGTCGGCAATTATTCCAAGCGATTTATCTTTCATCAACTTGGGCTTGGATAAGAATTGTTATTATTGTTATTATTTTACTACATTATATACATGAATGTATTACATTTTAGGGGTAGGGCAACCTACGTCCAATGAACAAGCAGCCATCCTCCCAAAGTATATATGTCTAATAAAATTATGTTTACCCTGTCTCTTTGGTGGTCATTTTATTATTGCATTCATGACAATGATCTTAACAATCTGCAATAATAAACTCTGTAAGCTGTAATTCAGGCTTCCACAAAAATTAATAATACTTCATATTTAAAACTTTAAAACTATAGAAATATGCCTCTGTGTCACGGAGACATTTTTGATACCAAGTGTATTTTGATCCATTTTTCTTCAATTAGTAAAAATAGCATATGTTTTTTATGTTAATCGCCAGGGTATGTCTAGAGTGAGATTTCACGAAAATGACGTATTGTCGCCATGTGAGGGGCTGATTGACGAATTTGACCGAGCTATTTTTTTTAAGATATCGACTCAAGAAAAAGTTATCGACTCGATGAGATGATTCAAAAAGTTGTCGTTGTCCTCTTTGAGTTATCCCGGTAACGACCAGAAGGACGGAGTGATCATCACCGGTCATCCACAAAATTTATAGTCCTTTTCGTTCCTTGAATCCTAATAAACGAATAAAAAGTTAAAAGCAATTGAACACACCTATCCAATGGTAAGCAAGTGTTATTCAAGTGGTTAAGCTAGAGTAAACAAAGCACTTCATGTTTTACTTTGCTACAAATGAATTTTATTCTTCAAGTTTAAAGGTACGTCCAGCATTATATTATCCCATTTTTTTGTCATTCAGCAGTCAATATTGACTTGATGCATTTTTAACTCAAACGATACGTATTTACACACTTGTTGTAAAAAAATCCCTGTTTTTAAATAGAGAAACCAAATGATACAATTTATTATCATTATCATGTTTCATCTCAACAGGCAATAAACTATTTGAAAGAGACAAGTTTAGTGCTGTCAAGAATCCTGCGCGAATATGTATAATAAAAATTGCTAATGTATGTATATGGGTAACTAAATTGGACTCTCAATTTTGCAACATCGTTATTGTATGCATGTTATCAAGATTATCAATCGAGAAAAAAGGTTTTTAATTGGGAACTGGCGAGAATCATGTATCCTCATGACTTCTGGCTTACGTATCAACAACAACAACAACATTGCTTTCTTTTCAATTGTTTAGATTTTCATAGAAAATTGATCTGTGCATGTAAAAATTTATATTTTTTAACAGTCCTACTTAAAACAATAATTTATAAAAATGCAATGGTGAATAAGAATGACACTAGATTTGATTAGTGGCATCATGTTCTAATAATTGGAATTATATGAACAGGTAAACAGTAAAATGATGGTGTAGACGAAATAATTAACTTGTTTAAAGTTTTTGTTTCATATAATCCTTGAACATATGAAATTCTTAACAGACTTTATTTTGAATAAAACTAAAAATAAAAGATAATTGTTTTTTAGAACAACATTTTTTCTTGGCTGGAATATTAAGTGTTTAAACGTCAATGACATAAACACAGAACATTGGCTTTTTTTTACACACCCTTTTGAAATAACTTGTGGTCATTTATCATCATCATAAACCATGAGCAAAGAGCATATAAAAATTACTATGCGGGTCCTCTCATGTGTTGCATACCCACATTAAAATATCCTTTTACAAAACTAATCTCAAAATTGATAAATGTATACACCTAACCGCACCAAAAAGAAGCTTTTTTGTCACTTTTTATCATACTTATCTTCAAAATGTATAAAATTATCTCATAAAGTTTTATGACTTAATGATAACTCGATACTACAATCAAAAAGTATTATCTCTCTTATTTTTTTTTTTTTTGCAAAAGTCAATTTCAAACTATGAAATTTTCCTTTTAAGAAAATTTTTTGAAGGTGATTTTTACTTGTAATTTTTTTGTGTATAATGTGTAATAATAACAAAGATACTATATAGTAGGGGCAACAGCAATAGATGAAAAACACCATCATCACTCATAACAACAATACACACATATATTTTTGTTGTGTGTGCAATGAAAAAAAAATTAAAGTGATGATAGGCCAACTGTGATTTGAGAGTAAAGTGCTTATTGATATGCCATTAACATACACATTATACATTTTCTTTGAGTTGTTAGCCTTGCAACTTTCAAAAGTTGCATTCACTTCACACACACACACAACTTTCTATAAAAAACGTGGCGACGCGGCGACCAAGAATATATATTATTAAGTATTAAGTACTTACACACAAAAGTGATCATCTCTCTCAAAAGTTATAATAAAAAACAAAATGGTTTATAGCCGAGCTGGCAAACATCAAAAAGCAAACCCGGATCCAAACGAAGATGAATGGGTGCAATCAAAAAAAAGAAGAAAAAAATAATAGTAGAAACAGCAGCAAGGAGCCCACTGCTGCGGCATGACATATGTGTTGCAGAGGGATAAAGATAGATAGGTAAGTAAGTATACAGGTAATCCACAAGGTACATATTAAGTATTATCATAGCTCTCGCATGCATACCTATAGCCTTTTGCGATTTGCACTGTGTGAAGTTCAAATAATACTATGCAATTTTGTCAATAACAGGATTCGTCTGGAAGAAGTTAATGTTGTATTCGTCGGATGCTACCACTATCATTTCTAGAAAGAGAGAGAGAGACAAGAATGAATAGTTTTTCGTACCCTACAATGACCATTACTATGTCATCATTATCATTTTATCGTCATAAGGAAAAATACGAAAATCTAATTTGTACAAACTCCCTAATTTTGATAAATATCACTTTCCACAACGAGTGCATTTTCGTAGGGATTCATTCGACCGTTAGAAGATATAAATTTAGACCCTATAAATATATTAATTATCTTTCTCGATCAGGTTGTCGGATCATCCAAAATGTTTTTTTTTGTTTTTTTTGTTTTTTTCTTGGTGTTTCTATAATTGACGACTCGGTCATTCATGCTCAACGCTCCCATTATGCTTTATAAGTTGAAAATGGAAGACAATTTAAAATTCACACTTTTCCACTTTTGGCAAATTATTTCGAGTATTATTATGCAATTCCTGTTTTTACTTTATATTTAACTTAAGTATTGAGTATTCATCAAATTTATGGAAATTATGGTGATGATATCGTCTCTCATCATCAGACACGTAAAAAATATACCAAAACTCCTTAAATAAATACATGTATGAGCACAAATAATAAGTAATGAAGGGAATTTTTGTAAACGGAGTTCATTGGGATATCAGAGCAGGTCATAAATAAATACTAGGTATCTACACAACATCTTACTACAACAATTGCTAACGCACCGCCATTCTCTCAGGGTGACTATGACTACCGCTAATAATAATTTTCATTTCTGGTGTGGAGGTGCGCATTTGTGCACTTGCACTTACATGATGTTAAATTATCAACTATCATCAAATCACATGCATTACATGTGTACATGCACTGCACACACACACATGCACAATAAAAAACTGGATCGGGATGGAACCTTGGTTAAAGAGATAAAAGTTGCCATGAACAATAGTAATAAGAAAAATACATAGTTGCCCAACTGTCGATGATCACCATCATCCTCATCATTTTAGAAAGATATTATCATGAAAATGCCAAGGCGTGTAATGTTTTGATAAGACGTCTTATAACCGCTCCTGTTTGGATTACTTTTTTTCCTTCTTCATCATCATCATCTTCTGCCTTTGATCATCAACTTATCATATATGAATTCACCATAATTTTCATGCAGTATTATTATTATTATTATTTAATGCGCTTTGTTGTATTAGTATCCATTTTGCAAAGGTGATCCTTTTGTATTGGTATTTTCTTGAGATGCAAGATAAAAAAATATATATAAAAGCCAGCTAGAGCTTACTGTATGAACAAGGAACATTATGATTACTATTATTTTGTTGCATGGTTACATCACGCGTCATCACTTTTTCTCTTCTCACTCCTTTAAGCATATATTGTATTCATTTGTAGTTGGCCACATATCATATGAAGTGCAAAAAAATGTATAGTTGTTGATATGATTCCTGTTTCATTTTCCTACAAGGCTAGCTGGTTAATGAGACAAATCATTATTGTTTAACTATATAGCACTTTTATTGTATCATACAATTTGTATGTACGTAATTAGGGCGAAATCGAATTTATTCCTATAATTGCATATGTGGATCAGGTACACAAACTTGACAGGATTGGTAAATTGCTTTATAATAAGTGGTTATTATTAGAACAATCTTTATTGCTAGTTTGCTACAAACAAATAGCTGATTTAACAAAGATGTCAAGATCGAAGAATAAAATATCAGACGTTTAAAAAGAACTATCATCATTATCAATTTTTAGAAATTATATCACATTGGGGGACTATTTGAAATTTATCATCAAGAGAATTTTTACGGATTGAGTTTGTGTTTGGTACCTGCTGATACCAAAAAAACTAAAAAACTTTTACTTATGTACCACGACTCAAATGTGATTACTATCAATTTAAATTCATTTCATATGCTAACGATCCATAGCTTATGGGGTACTTGTTAGATGAGAGTGTACATGGGATTTTGTCAGGTGTTGATTGCATCCAATCCTGTCACAGATATCTGACATTTCCACGAGGAAAAATATCAATCTCTTGCCTTGTCGATGTCCAACGGTGGTGGGTGAATCAGCGGCACGTCGACAATCTCGATCCTGTCCAACTCACACAACTTCACACCATTCATTCAGATTTTAATCCGTGTTCTCTCCCTCATTCCCAATGGTGATGATGATGATGCCCTTAGTCTATCACGTTCGCAATTGCAACAGGTAACGTGATGCACAGATGAGAGTTTGTAAAATCGGATTAATCCTCTAGTTACAACACGAAAATGACCTCTTATATATCAATTGCCATTAGTGCTTTCACTACTTTAATGCTTGGAGTGCTCAAAGATAAGCTGACAAACACATTATTAATCTACTAAGTGTGATATTTTGTTCGCAATGTGAGAAATTGGGGCATCTTGAGACATGCACATAAGCAGTCTACTGCACACAATTCTTTCATTTCAATTTCTTCTTCAAAAGAAAGAACTGATTTGTCTGTCTTGAGAGTCTTTTTGTGAGATGGGAAATATCGCATGTCATTTGCATTGATGAGTTGTGACTTGATTCATGCAAGGCAAAAATGTAAAAGGAATTAAAGAAAAACAGGTGAAGGAAGACTTGATCATCGATCGATCACATTCACCGTATGACGTTGCGCATTATGCATGTCTGCATTGTGACGACGAGGACGATGATGATGATGATATATGCAACAAAACAGACAAACTACAAAAAGCAACATGGTGACTGGCTTGTTTAGTTGTCAATTTTGATTCCATCTCGTAGCCTAACAATTATAGGATTCTTATTGCTTATAAATCCATCCCAATAATATTGGACCACATTTGATGAAAAGATTTATTATTGTGTGGAGATAACTTATTATGTAGATGCCGCTTCATGTTTCCTTTTCCCTTTGAGAATTGGAGTTCCTCTTTATCATTCGAAAATTGATGATTTGTGTGTGTACTTGCTACTTAAACTTATTAAACTAGCCCTCTCGGCAGGTTTTTTTCCTCTCTCTCTCTCTCTCTGTCGCTCATTTAGATCAGCAGTCTGAAAAGATGCAAAGAAAAGAAACAATTTTATGGTACAAGAAGAGGCTCGAGTACATTATTATTATTGTGTGGTCATCACCCATTTTGACAGGCAGGAGATGTGACCACATGTGTATAATAGCTACACAGGAGGATATACTCTTGGACTCCTTCACAGTTCCCCACTCTCTCTCTCTCCCTCTTCTCCGTTACCTGCAGAGAGGAAGTCATCAAATCAGCTCGCCTTTTCAATCACTGCGAAAAAAATGAAATGGCACAGGAATGAGTTTGTATATCAAACAACAGACAAGTTGAAAAGAGTGAGGAGTAAAATCCACTACTCATTCTCTTGTCAAAAAAATACGATTTGATTTTTATTCCTCTCTCTCTCTCTCACAAACACACAGACAGACACACATATAAATTATGGGTCCTATGTAGGTATGTATATGCTCCGTTCATCTCTCACGAAGTTGTTGTACCTTTTCTTCTAGTAATGAATGATTAGCTGGGAGATGCTCCGACAAAACAACTTAACTTGTTACATGTTAATCGTCATTGGATTGACAGGGAAATCGGGTTATTAGAAGATATGCAGCAATGAGTTTTTAGCAAATTTTGCTGTGCTGTATTACGGTTATTATATTTTCACTCTTCATATTTTGCGTATGCAATTTGTCTAAACGTCAAAACATTAATTTCCTCTAGTTTATTACTCGTTTTAATTATGCCATTTCATTAATGAATTCTTTGAGATTTTCAGAAAAAGAGAAAATGAGCAAGTATTTAATAGCAAAGTCATTAAAAGGAAAGTAAATACGTAGCTGAATCGACATCAATTACCAACATAACATCTAAACTGATATCGAATACGTCACTTAATAATACAAGCAAGGTGCACATGAGAAAACAAGGGCCCACTACCCTTCTTGGGCGTGAACGCAGAGTAGGCTGAAAAATATAAAACTATTTAATAACAATAATAACAATTTTTAGGTATTATGTGTTTGTATCTTTGGAAAGTGCATACCGTCACCGTCAGACAGACAAACACACCAAACTCAATTTTATTTAGCTCAAGTTTACTCAGCCACAAAAGTATCTATTTTATACGTATTTATGTGCACCGTTTTTTGCTACGTGGTCATATGGCTAGAACTCATTACTAAAATTTAATGTGTATTTTCTACCATGCATCCTCTTAACCTCTGTGAGCTCTGACCTTAGAAAAGACGGTAATCATGTAGGTAGGTTACAGTAAAAAATGATGCCGAATCATATAATATTCGTTTTTTATTATGCGGCTGTGATGATGGTTTTACAAAAGGGCGAATCCGAAACC
>JAITYZ010002365.1:0-19901 GCA_027744595.1 Paronellides praefectus
TTTTTTTTTGAAAAAAAAAAATATATTAAAAACATCTGGTGATCATGATGGTGTAGTGCTTGGTGGTGGTGGTATGCTTATCCAATACTTCCCTTTTTTATGCGTCATCATCATCATCATAATCATTATTTCGAACAAGTGGTGTTTCAAAACCTTTGACCCGCTAACATTTTTTACGATGGAGATGATCTGTTTTAAAAGGGAAAAAATTGAAAACGTACCTACATGTTACTCGTTGAAAACCTAAATAGTAATTATATTTACAGCCTAATTTACTGTGCAAGAATTCCTAATCATTTATCACTCATCTTAATAATGCAGCTGAGTGAAGTGACACACCAAACCAGAGAGAGAGAGAGAGAATCTGAGCAAAAGAAGCTGTCAACCCATGTCAACCCATTTATTATTATTTTTTTACCATTTTTTATTGTCTCTTTGTACATATATAACAAAACGAACGAACTACTTTGAGCATTCAACATAACCCAACCAACTGCAAAGTTTTCTTTATTTCTTTCAAGAAAGTAAGTAAACCTTGTTGGTGGGTTGAATGCGAGTGTTCCCTTTTAGTCAACAATGTTAGACTGTGTGAATGAGCGACTGAGAATGTTGTGTACATTACGTCGTCACAAAAAGGAACCACTTTGCTTCATCATCATCATCATCATCATCAAAGAAGTACCCGAAAGGGAAGAAAAAGAAACCATCTAGAGCTATGCGTATGCAGCCACAAAGAACAAAATTTAGTGACAAAAAATGTAAACCGAGATGTTAAAGACGACGGAGGCGGAGACGTGTAAAAATACATGTAAGATATATAAACTGTAATTTCCGGTACGAGACGGCAGCGCTGTGGTGGTGGTGGTAGTGATTGTGAACGAAAGAATATAACAAGATATTTATGCTTCATTTTTTTCTGGGTTTTAGATGATCATAAGACAGCGGGAAATTTGAGAATATATTTTTTGAGAGATGGTGGTGGTGGGAGTGAATCCGGTGTGCTTTTGGTGGTGGCAATTAAGTAAGTAGCCATGTAAAAATAGAAACTCGAGCGTAAATTATTACACTTTTTTTTAAAGAGAAGACAACAACAACGCTATTTGCATTGATTAAATACGTGTACTTTTCTACTGACTTTACCAAAATTGTAAACTAAATGCAAAAAAAAAACAGAAAACTTTATGTGTAACAAATGATCAGTCAGTGGTGAGGTGGTGGTAGTATGATCGTTTTTTTGGTGGCGGTTAAGCCTTTTCATGCAAAATAATGTGACATGCCAGACATTTGAAGGTAACATAGGTACGTATGCATAGGTAGAGAGTTTGCTAAATCCAGTAGTAGTTTATAATAGCAGTAGTTATAGTTGTGGAACAAATGCTAGCTGAAGGCTTTTTAATGGAGTGGAAATTAAGCTGTGGTTTTGGAATGGTGGGAGGTAGGGAGGGATGGGGTGACTAGATGAACATGATGATGTTGATGATAAAGGGAGGTATGTACATGAATACCCTCCAGGGGACAAACTGGGATGATAAAAGAGATTCTAATTTTCTAGGAAACAACTTACACGGCCGCCACCGCCATCATCATCAAAATCAGTGAATGATTATTTCAAACAAACATATTTGCGTCAGCAAGAGCAAGTGAATAGGACGGGTAGAAGTGATGAATCTGCTTGCTGCTTGTGAGATCACTTCTGTGAAACTGCGAGGATTATAATGATTATAGAACATGTAAGTAATCTAATTGTAAGCGGATTTTCAGACGAAAAAAAACAAGGAAAGGTAGGATTGTTTTGCGTTGGTGGTGGTGCTGCTGGTGGGTTCGAAATAAAGGACGGACAATGACAGTACAAGCAGGCATACATACACGTACAAATACCCCAAAACCGACATGATTGCAATAAATAATGAGAAAAATATCTATCCGTATATAAATATATATATGCGATCATGATAGTGGAGAATCAAGAGGAGACAAAATCGATACGCTAACAATGAGGTGCCCTTGTGTATGTATGTCTAGAGGACTTATAAAGAATGGATTTATCGGGACAATGAACAAATTTTCTCCTTTCCATCGAGCAGTTTTGAAGGGGGAAGAGAAAGAATAGTTACGTAGACAGAAATCAGTCATTTGGAACATTAAATAAAATAAGCCTTCTACAATATGTACGTATAATATAAATGTTTTTATGTGGTTCTTATGGACTTGCCTGCTAACAGAGGATGAGAGGACGTAAACTGCTTATTTGCAAATTTGCAGTTTTGTCGCTTGGCCTATCAATGGTTTTTGTGGGAAAACGTGACGTGAGACAAGTTGGAAGCTGGATCCCAAATTCTCCTCAACTTTACCTACTCCTTACGACATGCAATTTCCAGTAAATTCACGGAAATGAATGTGATAGAAACCAAGGGAGTTCAAGTTGCATTTGGGTTCCGGACGAATTTTCATGCAGAACATTTTCAACAATCTTTTGTTGTTCTTAATGGGCCTGATGATGAGGTAAAAACTCGACAAAAAGCAAGAAAGTTGGCGGGAATAAAATGTACTGAAAAAGTTACAAGGGCACCACACGACAGGCCAAGTTCGCTCAGCAGTAGTGATACTGGCATAAAAAATGTATGTAGGTATATTACATGCATAGCACACAAGATGTTACATTCTTGAAAAAATAAAGTAAAATTGACCTCACTAACTTGAGTGTGAAAAATAGACCAGACAATAGATCAAAAAAGACTTCTCTATCTTCATCAAAGTATAATAATATGTCGTCAGTCTGTGTCGCTAGAATCAAGACAAGTTGTAGTAGGATCAAAAGTTTCTTTATTGATGGATGATCTTGTGTAGTAGTTGAAGCAAGAAAAGTAGTTCAACAAAATCAAACTTGACCTTCCCTCCACATATCCCTTTTCAAGTTCTTTGCTTGTTTTTTTATATTAAATGACAAGAGAAGAAGACGAAGAAGAAAAGGGAGAAGAGAGAGTTGTAAAAGTTTTTTTTCTTCCCAGGAGGACCTTAGCTAAAGAAAGTTTCCTGACCATGAACAAAATATGGTGGATACTTTTTTGTTATATCTTCTTAGAGTCTATATTCAAGGCTCAAGGAAACGACAAGGAAAGGAAGAAGCGAAAAATTTTCCTAGAAGGTAAAAAGTCGAGTCAAGCCACTTTTTGGAGGATTGACACAAAAAACACATCTCATACATGTAATAAACCCGTTTCCTTTCCAAAAAATCCTTTTCTCTTTGAAAATCCACATCACATCAACATCATCATCATCATCACGATCATGACAGGAGTATAGTAGCAGGATCTTCAACCAAGACAAAGCAGACGAGGAGAAGAGAGAAGCAATCTCTTTTTTTTCTGAGACAAAAATGAATCCGTTCTGAAAAGTAAGCTTTCTCCTTTCTTCTGACTGATCCTTGAGACATGTAAGTATGTACACACATAGTGTTGTACGCACAAAAAAAACTAGTACACTTATCTAAGCTTACATTCAAGTCATCCAATTTTTTTGGTCTGTTGTTAAAAAACCATTTTAGATTTTTTTTCTGCCATCATCATCCTTCCCAGTTTAATCTACTACTACACTGTGTTCTATCTAAACAGTGCTAGTAGCTACCCATTTCGGATTGTTTGCTTCTAAAATTTTTATAAAAGAATGTTAGGTTATCGAAGAATGAGGCTAGGGATTGGACGAATTGCCAATTTCTTTGAATATCGTCACCGGAGAGAGAGAGAGTAAAATCCGTAGCAAAGAGAAGAGGATAAGATGAAACTTGGAAAGTTAATGTTTTTTTTCTTCATGCTGAAACCATCACCTATGATCCATTTTTTTGTAAAAAAAACCAATTGACTTGTTTCTGATGGCTTTTTGTAAATGCTTTTGAGTTCTCAATCATGAATACATAACTCATGTTATTTATGATGATGTTGATTATATGATTTCCATAAATTCCAAGAGAAAAAACCAATTTGCCCCAGGGGCCTCAAGTAATCAAAGTATAAAAATTTGGCCGACGAAATAGGTCAAGTTTTATGTAATTTTCAGTTCCATTTCCTGTCCTTCTTATTTTTCTGAACACGTCTAATCTTATCCTGCCTCTCCAAAAGTTTCTCTTCAAATCGAATTCCCGTCCTACTCACTTCCGCCGGATTTAATTTCCGTTTATTACAACACGGGAAAGTGAAAAATAAATGATTACATATATTCTCACTTCTAATCTTTATTGTTTGCTTTTGTTTTATGGGGAAAATGAAACATTTTTGTCTTTGGTTTGTCAATTCCATGTTACGCGTTTGAAGTTCCATTAAAGCTCTTTCTTTGGCCGGTATTATTTCACGGGTAACTAGAAAAAGAAATGGGGCTAAGGAGCTATAAGCTGTACGGGGGACGCCGATTATTTAGCAGATATCAAATCCCGTTTCCCTTTTAATGATTAAAATTGAAAAAAAAATATTCATATTATAAAGTGCGCATAATTTTTCGGAAAAAGACAACATCTTCGTTTGAAAAACCAAAATATCTTTCCTTCTTAACATCATTTATAAGCATTAACTAATGATCGCAAAATAATAATAGTTTCACCCTACAGCGCTGTAATCCCTTTTTGAAATAAAACCCCAAAAGGGGAACCATATAACCACACATCATTACAACAGATTTCATGTCATTATTACAAGTTTACACAACAAAGAGCTTAACTCATCAAAGGTAAGTAAGCACATCGTCAAAAAGAGCTTTATAACATTTAATAAGGTTGCAAATAATAATAAATTATGATAAATATTTGTGTCAACAGTGAAAGCTGTTCAACTTGCTTTCAGGGGGGAAAAACACGAAAAATGACTAAATTTGAAAAATAAGGTTCTTCTTTAATTCCCACGTATTTTTCTATATTTAGCATGTTCAAAGAAACTGGTTATTTCCATCCTATTATTCAAAATTCCAAACCCCATCGTATTCATAATATCTGTAATGTACCTACATATATACAAAATGGAATTTTTCTCCTCTCATTTTTATTCCTTTTCTGTCAGTCACTCTCAGTCAATTTTTCCTTCTTAAAAAGGTGTATAGTGATAGGGATAAAACGAGAATTTTCCCATTAGGCATTCTTCCCGATGTTTAGACATGCAATAGTCATAGTTATATTAATAATAATAACAATAATAACAAAAATGGAATACTTGTATAATGACGTGCACGGATATACATAGATGAACGTTTTCTCTCTGTTTTTTTATTTCGCTTTCATACTATATGTAGCAATACGTAACATGTATATATCCTCCCACTGTGTAGATTTCTTTAAAAGTTTTGGGAAATTCCAGAGAGAAAGCAGCACCAAGATATTCATTCGCCTCATGGTATTTTGTATATTCCCTTGCGATCAATGATTCAGCGTATTAGTAAGAACAGCAGCAGAGAGGAAAGCTTTGATGACGCAAATATGTTTATATATTTTTTTTTCTTTTCACATGTAAAATAACTTGTTTGACAGACATAAAATGTCCATTACTCTGTCCATCATCGTCATCACCAGCATTAAAATATAATCCAGTTTTCCTTTTTATAAAAAAAATCAATGTCTGCAAGATACGCTTTGTGTAACCCAAACTCTTTTTCTCTCTCTCTATCAAGCTAACAGTATTGAGTAAAGTGGAAAATCTTTTGCAATGTTGAGGATAAAAGATGACAAATTAAATTTTAGCAAGAGGAAAATAATTACTTTCTTGTCTACCAGCTTTTCTTTTCTCTTTCAACCCATCAGAATTTCAATATTAATAAAGGTGCTTTTCTTTCCATCAAAATATATTAGCACAGCTCCGGATTTTCTTTTAAAAGCCCAATGTCTCAATAAATTCTTTGCTTACGTAAATAATAGAAGTGAGTATAGTGGAAACCCTACAAATATATTCCTAGTTTGGGAAATATTTTTTTTTTTTCATTTCCAGGTGTAAACAGCAGGAACAAAAGGGAGAATGAAAGGTAAAAAGTAATTGAAATTTTTTCCATATAAAAATAAAATTAGGGACATTATTAAATCCATCCCATCTCATGTTTTCTTACTAAAACATCTTATATAATATATGAAGAGTGAACCTTATTGGATTGGAGGGGATCCAAATACCAGACACCAAAAAAGTGTGTAAAATTCCATGAATTCACATGCATCAATGTCTAAAAGCGTCATCAAATCAAAATATCATTATGCTACCACCTTTCGTCTCTTCTTTCAGTCTCCCCACTGCTAGCAACAGGTCACATATAATCATCATCTTTTCGTACCGAGGCACTACAGAATATAAAAGGAAGATCCTTGAACTGGAAATACCTATGTACGTAATTCGATGAAAAAAGTGAAAGCACTTGAATTAAATTCCCCCTCTTTCTTTGTATACATTACTTTTTTATTCTTATTCTCCAACCACGCTCCATTATGATTATCAGTGAACCACGAACACCTGCACAAAAAAAATATATCATCTTTCATGTCACATTTTTTTGCTATATGCCTGTTGTTGCTCCTTGCTCCTGGTATTCGTTTTATTGAATGAAGCGATACTTGTTTTCGACTGAGTTGAGTAGGCGTATGTATGAATATTGCCATTCGATTCTGAATAAAGAGCAAATGAATTTCGTCTACTTCACTTTCACACAGCAACCAAACAAGTGCTTTATTATTATTATTATTATTATTATTGACAGAGTTATTCATTGACTTTTTTGGGGCAAAATGATAAATAAAAGAACAAAAGTACAGCTTCACGCAAATGTCTACAACATGTGAATTTTCTCAGATCATAGACGAATTTCACGTGTTTGTTCAAAATGGAAGAAAAGCTCCAAAACGTGACCACTCAAATCATTTTTCGAAGGAATCAGTGAGAGTCAATTAACTTGGATCGGTGTTCGGTTTTCAGACGAGATACGCTTTGAAAGCAATGCCCCAATGATGACAAAATATAAGTATATATTCAATAAAAGTATTGTCCTTTTCCTCTCATCTGTCTATTTACTCTTGCAGCGTCTTGTGTTGTTTTGGGCTTACTTTCTCATACTTTTTCATATGGCATTTGAAAAGACAGAACATTTTTCATTGGGGTCTTTTTCATAAAGACGAGTATTTGCTTTCAAATATGTGTACGTGTGAGCACACATGTAACTCTTTGTTATTATGATAGTTAAAATCCCCAGACTGTAACAATTTGACAAACAAGACAAGTCATGACGATATTGTTACTACAGCAAAGACATAATGCAAGTACTTTTTCGTCTATAGGGGATATTATGTACGTAATACACTAGCCAGTGAACGAGGTGGAAGCCTGTAAATATTTTGTTTTCATACCTGCTTTACTCTTTCAATCTCTTTTTCAATATTGCCAATTTTTCATTACACACATAAAAAAACATGTTAGAACAATAAATAGTGCATGCACGGCATGGCATACCTATACATGTCTCCGTAACAATTCATAAATGAGTCTACGCCTCTTGTTAAGATTTATAAAGGCTATTTTAAATGCGTATCACCTCCACAATCCATATAGCCACACCACGTATTTTTTTTTTTGAGTCACGGCTCAATTCACATGAAATCAAGTCTTTCAAAGAATTTTGCATAACGAAAACAGCGCTACACTTTTGTAACTCCCAAAATGCCACGTTTTCAACAATAAGACAACAATATAATAGCTTCACTGCCGAGGATATATGTTGATGGTAATAATGATAATAATAATAATGATGACAAATTTTTGTTGTTGCTTGTATGTCGTGCTGATGTTGTTGCTGCTGGTGTGATAGTAGTAAGATATTTTACTATTATTATGGCGGCGTTACGTAACCTAAACACTTTTTTACGCGTTGCGTTGTCATGCCATCATACTTCACTTTTTACTTATTTCTTTATATTATATTCTTTCGAAAGAGTTTTGTAAAATGACGACGACGACGACGATGCAGTATCAACAATTCAGCAATCTAGTCCAAAAATAATGAACGTCATAAAGATAATATGGCAACAGCAATAACAGTACCAGTGTAACAAAAGAAAACGGAGCTTAAAATGGATAGTTGGATTGTTAGGTTTTGAAACAATAAAAACAAGCAAGTTGACAAATTTGAATTTTTCTAACAATATGCTTTACTGCAGGTAAAAATAGATTTGTTTTGTACTGTTGTTTTGCCAATTAGCCATTCTATAAAGCCATTTGTGCACGCATCGCTTGATTCAAATTATTTAATGTTCACACTTTTTCTGCATTATTTATTTATTTATCGTATGACAAAAAGAGAATATAAATCTCTGGTTTGCGTAATCCGTAATATTCAACTTTTTAAATGTGACCCTTTTTGAGTAAGAATTTTAATAAAGGAAATGAGTAAGAATTTAAAAAGAAACGTCAACGAAATTTATATAGCATATATTTAACGATCTCAGAAGCAGAGTGATTGATATCACATTTGAAAGAGAGCGCTTCAAGATAAGTGAATTTACGCAATCCCTAATAGAATTCGCACAAATGAATTAATCGAGATTTATATAGCATATATTTTACGATCTCAGAAGCAGAGTGATTGATATCACATTTGAAAGAGAGCGCTTCAAGATAAGTGAATTTACGCAATCCCTAATAGAATTCGCACAAATGAATTAATCGAGCAAATAAGAAACTTAACTGACGTCTTGAATTTCGCAACTTTATTTTTCAATCAAATTTCCACGTGTCTTTTCAACGTGATCTGTTCACTGCTATACTACTACGTCACCTTTTTTATGAGATCGACAATTAAACTGTAGAAAGTCCTCGAAAAACTAAAGAGCGCAACCTTCAACTTTAAACTACCTAAACCAATTTAGTACCACACTTTTATCGAAATTTCTTCGTCATCCATGAAAAATGATACATATCTTGTTTCTTTACTGTCATTCATGCTCAATATATTTTTTCTTGGAAAGAAGACCGACATCCGCCATTTAATTTTCCATTTGATTGCCCATGTCCTTTTGCCGATGATTCTTCTGAAAAATGTATATTAGGTTGAATGGAATTTTTTTAGCAAGCTCTGAAGCCCAAAATTCCAGCCGAGCAATACCCAATATTTATGCTAATCCCACTTCTTTCAACATCTTTACAATTTTTTTCTCTTCTTCTTCCATTTCAAGAATTTCATCTACCTCACCTATCCTCTCCGCCACTCATCTTTGTGCTTGACTGGCTTGTCATCTACCTGAATTATTTTACTATTCTGTATGGATTACTATGGATTGCTTCAAAATCATCTACCAACACACAAAACTACCAGCTTAAGCGTTATTGATCCTGAGAGAACTCAGACCCAAATATCAGCATGGCAATAGCAACAGCAGCAGCAAAATTCTTTTTTCCCAAGGATGATGATGATGATGTTGATGTCGCTTCGTCTCGACAACAGAAACCAATATACAATGTATATAAGAAAAAAATACATATTCTTCAAAGTATTGATGTATAGGAAAAAGAAAGGAAAACATATTTGCAATTTTATTATTATTATGATCTCTTTTTCTGCTTGCTGAACATGACAGGCCCAACTTGGCCGTTCTTTTCTTACGGCTGATATGATGATAGGATATGTGGGCTTTGAGCATGGTACGGAACGGAGGGGGTGTAAGCTCATTGATTTTTTTCACCAAAAAGTTCCTGCGAGTTTTCTCCTTGAAAAGAAAATATACATACTCCTACTATTAGATCGCATCAGCAGCAGCATCAGACCGGAAGATGCCTCCAAAAATTATGTACTCTACTCGTTCCTTCCAAGGACTCTTCCATCATCATCCAATATAACCCAAGCCAATATTTATTTTACATGCCCATAAATCACTGGATAAATAAAAATGGTTGTCATGAAGACACCGATATTGCCTCTATCAAAGCCTTGTTCACAGCTTCCGTTTTTCGTGTCCGGCTTACTGATAAGCAGACCTTTTATTCACACAGCACAACACTCGCTACCAACATCGTGCTTGCTGTTTCTGTAGCAACCTTCAATGTATATAAACACCGTATTTTCTTAATTTATAGCAGGGCTAAATTTCCAAATTTGCCGGTTTCCCTCCGCCATAAATATAACTAGCTAAAATCTGAATGGGATAAATGTTGAGTACTATAACCCACTTTTTTAAAAATCAATTACAAAATCTACTTGAATTATTGTAAAAAAATACTTAGTTAGTTTTTCTGTTGAAGTCAAGATGGCACATTATTAAAGTTAAGGTGAAAATTCCGGGTTTTATATCACCTTTATTGCAAACAGTGGAAGCTTCAGATACTTCCAGTTTGAAATCGACAGTAATGCATTTTAATTAAGACAAAAAGAGCGACTAATGAGAATATTGTTACCTTATTCACATAATATTCAGATTTTTTAAAGGAGCAAATACATTGTTTGGAAAACGGTTATAATAAAATAGGTGCTTAACTGATTGGAATCAGTCAGACACAAAAAATACCCGGCTAAATTTTCAAATTCACCTCAATTTCCCCCGGCCATAAATATAAACGGCTGTAATTATGAAGAGGCTATAAATTTAGAATATACGGTACTTTTAGTGATTTCTCTTCTTCTTCCGCCTCCACCTGCAAACCTTTTTTTAGATTACATTATGTAGGCAGGCAACGGCTATAGTGATTCTATCAAGGTAGCGTGTGTCGTGCATGCGATTTTCTATTTATCGCCAATAAATCGCATATTTACCCCTTTATCCACCTTGAGCAAACAGTCAATGTCAGAGTCATGCATATATCTAGGTACTTGCATGAATACCTCCATTCCTCCACTCAAACCTTTATCATCAACGCCATCACCTCCACCGTCATAACAACAGCAAGAGCAGCCTGTGTATCAAAAATAAAATTACCCTTGCCCTTCCATCAATGTCGATGGTTTTGTCGTCGTCGTCGTCGTCATAATACTCATAACCATATACATACGTAGCATACATCATATGCCAAAATAACCATGTCATTTTTTTGTTTCATGTCAAATTGGAGTGCTGGCATGTCAACCCTTTTTCCCTGGCGAGGCCTAGGTTTCCAATTCATTCCAAAATAACCCAGATGCAACTCTACCATATATACAATGTCGCATGTATGCGACTTGACGGTGGTGGTGTGACCTTGCTAGTAGTATTACAGCAATAAAACACACTATACTACTCTGCTTCTCTCTTGCAACCACACATGCATATTTTACATGCAATAATATGATCCCTCCCTTTTCCTTCCCCCTACAATTTCAACTGTCTTTTTTCTTGTCACCTGGTAAAAATTATTGTAGTACGAACGAAGGTGTATTCTTTCGTCCTTTTTTTTCTTCTGAAAAAGTAATGTGAAATGAGATGACAATCTACAAGAAAGCCCTGACATAAAAATCCATATATTCTCTTTTTTTCTTCAAACAAAAAAGGGACCACATCTGGATATTCTGTCTTCTTCATTTCATTTCTTTTTCAACAAAAACGCACATAGATGCAAAACACACACTAAAGAGATATTCTCATATTTCTCCTGAAGTACTCCAATACATGTGCATCTGTTATATAACTTATAAGTCTCACATCTCTGTTTATTACTGTGCAAGCAAGAAAAAATACATATAAAAAAGGAAATCTCAGTGAGTCACGACGGGGAGTTTTCTAAAGAAAAAAAAATACAAAGATGATAATGATGATTAAGAAGCAAAGTGAAAAAAGGGAGCGTCTCCCTCAACGTATTATGGAGAACCACTGTGTTTTGTGTGCCGCTGATGATAACATCTATGTTGGAAAGAAAGAATATTATTATCAGCAAAATAAATAAAAAGCAAGGCTCAAGAATAAACACACACTCGAAAAAAGTTTTGAAATTTTTTCTTCCAAGCAAACAAAGAACGTATCTAAAAAAAATGAAAAATCCCGTTTCAAAATGAATATGAAGCAAGAAGAAAAACCAAATGCAGAAAGACTGATAAGTAAAGTAGACATATATATATATATATAAAATATTCAATCAAGCAAAACAAAGTAATAAGTAATGTAAACTAAAAGTGAGTGTGAGCAATGGACAGGGATGAGGATGATGATGAGATTTGAGATGGATGGATACTTTTATTATTATTATTTTTTCGTTTTCACGAGAATAAAAAGAAGGGGTACTTTGCTGCTGTATATGTGTGCATATGTAAATGTAGAGTATACACATAATGTAGTGAACTGAAACCTAGCCCTTTTGATGGCTTCGGTAGTGTATCTTCTTTTTTTTCTCGATGAGGCGATCTCTCAAGTTACAAGAAGACGTTGAATTTATTGGAATAATAATAACCACTTTACTATCAGCAGAGAGAGGGAGAGAGAGAGAGGAGCATTACCATATTATTTTCTGTTTCACTGTGTCTCGGTCTTTTCAAGTCAAGAAAATAATAATAATAGTCTGATGTCTGATGATAGCATCTCCTCTGACCAGAGAGTGAGAATAAAAAGAAGACGAAGGTACCATCATCACTGCTGAGGAGAGCAAATTAGGTAGGTAGGGCAACCTTGAAAATGAAGAAGAAGGATAAGACGAAAAACGTCCAAGTGGAATAAGGGGAAAACGTGAAGACGAGACGAGATTACCAGGTTTGTTCTACCATTAATAAAAAGGCTCGTAGATAGGTACACACCGACTGTGTTGGTGTGCGAGAGAAGGAGAGATAGAGAATGAGTCAGTGATATACCCGGATACACATAATGATATAATTATATGAAGAAACTAGGCTTGGTTCAGTGAGATGATGATAGTCTTTTGGAAGGGAAGCAAGAAGGAAAATACACGGAATGCATGTTCCGTTTTAATTTTACTTTTGTTGAGCCTCTACGCTGCTGTGGTGGACTAGTCAGTAGACTGCTGGTGATAAGGAGAAAATACCAAGTAGAAGAAGTAAGCAAGCAAGGAAAATTGAGAGTTTCTTTTGTGATGATGATGCTGAATGACTACTGCTTTGAGTTTAGGACCAAGTTTTTGAAGGGTTTGCTCTTTTACCAGGTGGAAAACTGACCATAAAATGTAGTGTGGATAAAAATGGATGATTCAAACTGGCTCATTTGAGAACATAAATTTTCAACTTTATTCGTTTTGACCATCCGCATCCGACTGGATATTATTAATAATATATAAAAATCTACCTAACTGGACATAAAAACCAACTCTGATTCCAACTTTTTTTCTTTAAATAGCTGTCAGCTATACAATTTTTTCCTTCATTCTCCAGCCAAAAACTCCAGCAAGAAAATAAAGTACACATGCTCCCTCAAGAAAAGAATGAAGGTTGATAATAATGAGCATGCTACATAAAAATATAAAGGTATATTGAATGCTGCTGCTGCTGCATAGTCGTCGCGTCTTCTTTTAAGTTTGTTCTTTTTTGTGTGTAAATGTGGATCGATCATTCCATTCAAGTTGTTTCAGGTGCTGCTGCTGCTGCTGAAGCAGCAGCAACTATTCTAACATTCTATGGTTTTTTCGTCTTGGTTAGCTCTTTTACATATTATTATTCTCTATTATTATATCAGTGATCGGTATCGTTTTCTTCTTTAAACCAAGTATCTTTTGCTGGCTTTGGTTTCTTCACAGGAGAGAAAAAAAAGAGAAGAGAACATAATTCTTCGTCATTGTCGTCTCCTCCTCCTCCGCCTTCTTTTCTTTCGCCTTTTTATTCCTCCATCTAACTGAGTCAATCTTTAGAGACTGAAAGGGAATTTTCAAAAGCGAAAGAGAAGAAAAAAATTATCAGGAATACTGACAGAAAAAGAAGTACTTTTTTTGTTGTTAGTAGTGAACATTCCCTTTTGTTGTTTGTCTTGAACGAAAACGAGAAAGAAAAGCAATAAAAATAAAAGAAAAAGACCACGACGATGACGACGAATAACCACTTGGACTTGAGGCAAAGCAAAGTCAAGGTTTTTTTCTTCCTTGGTTGACTTGACTGGAGAGCAAGAAAAAAAGCCAGGTTGATTTTATGGACAATGAAGAAGAACAAGAAGACGGCGGTGTGATCATGACGATGGTGATGATGATGATGATGTGGTGGTAGTGGAGAGGTAGATGTAGAACGAGGCTTGGAGAAAGAATTCAACAGAATAAAATTTTGGTTAAAAGTTGAATGGAGATGATGACAATAAAGAACGTATGAGTCTAAAGGAGACCAAAACCAACAACAATAACAACAAGAGGAGAAACAAGAAAGTAAATAAAAATACTTTTGGTTTTGAACTTCTTAGTTCTTCTTTTTCTTCTTCTCCTTCATCTTCTTCATAATAAACAACCATACAGACAGACAGAAAAAGAGTGGAAGAAGGAGGAGGAGGGAATGGGGACGTGACCAGAGTTGAAAATGAGTTGCTGGATGGATGGATGGAAGTGGAAACTCGTAAAATTCATGAATGAACAAGTGGAAGACAACAGCAACAAGAGCACATGAAGATGAGGATGATGCACTTGCATCATCTTTTAAAACGAAAATTGTAGATTGAATGAGAATGAAACAAACAAGGTAAAAAATTTCAACTAGTCTGCTGGAGAGAATAAAAAAAACTATGCAGCGGTGGATTTTTGTGTGGGTTTTAAAGAAATTTAAAAATGCTCAATACAAGTACAACTTTTTCATACAAGAATATATAAAATAGCTGCTGATGTGATGCACCTATTCATACAAAATACCAAATGATTGCGAGTGAGTGAATCTAATGGATGGATAGAGAATATAAAACGGATTTAGCCAGTCAGATAGAAGATGTAACAATCAGTCGAGTGAGCATACAACACACAAACACATTCCTTGATTTCCTTCAACCACGAAATTAGTCTTAAAAGGACCACTTTTTACATAGAAAAAAAGAACCGTCTTTTCTTGATTTTCTGTTCTCGGTTGACTTGACTTGCGACAAGAAGAGAATGTGTTTAAATGTCAACCATTATGTTTTTATTGGCTTGTTTCTTGAAAGAAAAGAGGAAAAGACGAAACCAAACTAGACAGAGCATCACAGATCAAGGGAAAAAGGACCCCAACAACAGAAATGTGTTTAAAAATCACAGTCAAAAAGGGCCACAGCATAATATTAACAAGAGCCCATTAATTCTCATTTTAAAAAGAAGCTTACTAAGCCCGAGTAAAGCATAATGCAATCTGCGAAACAAGTTTTTCATCTATGCTTGGCGTATTATTTGACACATATTAACAAGGAGAAAGAGAGACGGACAAACTTGATGTGACTTGTAAGTGCACACTGTGCACCAAAAGCTCAATGTTTTGGCTACTTGATAAGTAAATAAATAAAAGGGATAGAATGTAATTTAATGTGACAACAACTGGCATGAGCTCTCTGTGAGAAGGACTCCGAGGAGTAATGAAAAATCCAGAAAGGAAAAGAGACGCTGCGCTGTAGGATCTGCCTACTAAATGTTTAGAGTTGAATTTTAAATTAGTTGAGATTTTATTTTTGGTTGAGAAGAATGAAGGCTGGATCAAAAAAAATGTTTTAAAGAAAAATGTAAAAGCAAAATAATCTTTTGACAAGAGGTTTTGAAGGTCCCCTTCTTCTGCGTTGTTAGTTATATACCAAGTATATACATCTGATTGAATCAGCTGATTTCTGTAGTGGTAATATTTTGAAAAAAAGTTGGAAATAGTATATATGCATATTATGGAGCTGATGTGGAGGAACATGGACATGGAAAATAGGATTAAGTATTAAGCAAAATGGCTTAAAAGTCTTTATATAAAATGACGAAAATTGCGTTGGCCTGAAAAACGAGTTGGGGGAAATGAATGTTCTTCTTTCTTTTTTTTGCTTTTCGCGTCGATAACTGGCTAGTGGTATAGCAAAACATGACGTTATTCAAATTGAAAAGACTTATTTACACACAAGCATTCTAATATTATTGACTGTATGACTATTCACTTGGTTTTGGTATAACCAAAACTTTCTTTGATGATTATGCAATGCAACAAACAACGGCATAACAATATACATTACAAGTTGATATGTTAATAGCGCAGTTATAGACACAATAGGCAGTGAATTTGGTAGTGTTAGATAATAAATTTTGATTAAATCCCTGCAATTTTCCAAATCTCACAGGATTTACTAGGAAGAGAGAGAGAGAGAGAATACCAACACATGAGAGAAACATGATTAAAATCAAACAAGTGAATTATTTGTAAGGCAAGAGGCAGAGAAGCATCCTCCGCAGCAGAGAGAGAGGCTTTATTCCTCAGAGAAAATGTACATTATAGGCTTTCCATATCTTACACAACTTTGTTCCCTGTGCAGTTGCTGTTGTGTATATTTTTTAGCACCGACAGCAAGTCTCACATCACGTCACATTACACATAACCACCACTACCACAAAAGCTTTAAACATTCAAAATTTCAATCTAAAATCTGCAGAAGAGTAGCAGAAACACGAAACCACAAAGCCGAGCACTAAAGAGAGAGAGAGCGAGAGAGATAGACAGATTGACTAAGCTGTGTATTGTTTTGCATTGATGAAGAATGGTTGAATTTAAGTGTACAATTATAAATGAACGGCAATAATAGCAGTGCAATATATGATTATATATCGATCAACATATAAAAATATGTATATTACCATCATCATCGTGTGATCAGTAATCACTAGAAAGTGACCCGATATTGCATTTAGCACGACACAACAGCACAGCAACTTGAATGTCTGTCTTTTGTTGTGTTTGGATATGGTCACAAGAGAGTGAGCTCCCTTCCTGATAATAATGTGGCGTTGTGTTATTGGTGAGATGATCATTGCATAGTGCACAGTACAGATCTGTGTAGTAGCATGGTTTTCATTTTAGACTACTCAGTTTTTGTTGCTTCGATTGACCATTTTGCCTTTCCCTTACATTAAGCCATATAGCTGGTGCAGTGCAGTGGCAGGGCGAGATTAGAAGGAGAAAATACACGCAACAATAATAAAACGGGACATTTGTAAAACTCATCATTGTCATCGTGATCATCACCATCATCAAACTTTGTAAATGAAATGAATGGATTTAATGTTGCGCGTGGGGATCAGCCCATATTTATTGCCTTCCTTTGACTTGACTTTTTCTTTTGTGTCTTTCCATCTAATGTCCATGTTCCTGTCTGATTATATTATATATCCCCGCTTTGATGCCATTTTGCATTTCCCCTTCCTCTCTCTCTCTCTTTCTCTCTCTCTGTTTGGTTTACTTTGTTAGAAAGACACTTCCATGATAAGTAGAAATGGAGATGAAACATCATAAAGAAGACCACCATCCATGCTCAGAAAACGAAATTCTGAGTAACTGCCAGACTGAGAACGTCAAGTCATATGTCTCGCTTTTTTGTCACTTTGCCTTCCATTTAATCAGCAGAATGGTGGCAAGAATAATAATAATAATAATAATCAATGTAAATGAAAATTAATTTGCTCTTTTCTTAATACCTTCATTTATCCAGTTAAAGTTTAGAGCCCTTTTTGAAATGACTATTTTTCACAATTTTCCTCAACTCCCATATAAAAACATCAGCCATGATGGCATGGCACCGTCAGGCTATTTGCCTTTTAAATTAAGGACGAGAGAGACAGATTGTGATTACGAGCAAAAATAAGAAGGATTTCAGCGTTCATTATCATTATATGATCCACTCTTTTGATTGTGAATGCGATACGATGATGCTGATGGTGAATTTTAACAATGTTGTGTGTGTGTGTGTGTGTGTGTGTGTGTGTGTGTGTTATTGTTGGTCGGAGAAGCCAGGATGATTATGATAGGCACTACAATGGAAAGAAGGGCTACGTGCACACTATTATTATGATGATGCATCTCTCTCCCGTGTGTCGTGCTGTTTTGCAGATTTTTTTTTCTGCTACCACACACCACCCCTCAAGAAAAATTGGGTGGAGTAGCTAAACAAAATATCAAAACCAGACCACAACAAAAAAAATATATATATATGATAATAATGCTGATAAAATATTGTAACAGTAAAAATACATTTATGTATAATACAATTCATCATAATAATAGGACGAAAACATGTACAATAAACAAACAAAAAATAATAAGCTTTCAAACACAGAGTGTTGTGTATATAAAGATGTACTATTTGTGTGTAGGTATGTATGGTTTTTTTAGTAGCTAGACTCTAAAGAAATATTTGAAATGTATATTTTTTTGCAAAGGTTTTGTCATCATTATGATTCTCAGCATAATCATCATGATATGAATGAGCATATATGATTATATCATAACATCGTGTCAGTAGTGCAGTTGTAGAGAGAAAAAAACCTTAGCAGCATGCCTCTAATCCCTTTTCATAGTTTTTTTGTCTCTAATGAAAATAGGGAATACCTATACAAAACAGGCAACAATGTACTATATATAAGCTTACAATAGGTTGGTATACTACATTGAAGCTGGTAAGTCAACATAATCATACATATACATATATAATAGCACCGTCACCTCCACCTTCACTTCACTCACCATTTTATAGTGCTATTATTATGATTATTTTCTAAATGTTTTATATATTCATTTGAATTTGTATCCTATTTCATGTATATGCCTCTGTGCGGTGAATTGTGAACAGGATTGTTACAGACTATCTCTCTCTCTCTCTTTTTCTGTTGTGCTGGCTCTTCCTACTTCCTATGAATTTATTTGGGTGTACTGGTGTGTGCATGCCATAATCATATAAAAATATAACAACAACAACAACAACAACAAAAGAAGGAGAATGATAGCAAAAAGATAGGCAAGGAGAGAGAGAGATGAGAGATCACTCACTCTCATGCCATTGCACTATTGTTGGCGTTACATATTTTTAGACAGACAGATTAGTTTTTTTTGATGTGGTAGTAGGTATGTATGTTGCATGTTGTATTGTGTCAGTGTATTTTAGAATGGAGTAAACATGATGGTAGTTTTGACAGTACAACATCCTCCTCCACCTCCTTTTCTACATAATCAACTCAACTGCACATCATCCTCCTTCTCTTTAACACACACAAACGCACTCAACTCAAAAAACTCACAACAGAATATAATGTCATGCCAAACAATCATTTAGATAGGGAGAGAGAAGGATATTTTTTGCAGCATAAAAAAAGAAGAAAATACAGAACAAGGAAGTGTGCTTCTGAGGTGGATACATTTTAAATTGTGTTCCTCTGAAGAAAAAAATCCTATGGCTATATTTTGTTTTGCAAAAAAAGCTAAAAAATTCTTGACAAATGTAGACTTTTTTTAAGATTCTAAAATAAATTGAATTGTATCGGATATGTATATATTTTTTTCATCTTGGACTTTTTTTTATTCACATTGTTAAAGAAAATAGTATTTTATATGTAGCGAAAAAAATTCAATCAGAAGAATACATAATAATATATCTTTTAAAAAAGGAACAGAGATAACGGTGATGCGGTGGTGTGTTTGTGTGCTACTGATGCAGTACTGGTAAATGTTATTTTTTTGATGGGCTCACGACTCACTCGCTTTCATCATCTTCATCGTCGTCGTCATTCAATTCGCCTTTGTTCAATTACAGAAAAAAAAGTTATACTTTTAGCAAGCCACGAAAGTATTTTAGCATGCCAACAATGTTGCATTGCAAGCGTTGACTTGTGAGCATCATCATCATACATATTATATATTAGTATATATATTTATATATATGTACAGTCGTGGCATGATAATACATTATTATTGCAAATGCAGCAACAATAATAAAAAATATATGGAGCAGTAGTGGTATTTTGGTTTTTCAAATCGTAAGTCGAAGTCGTGATATATGTAGCATGACTGACTGACTGACTGACTTGACTGTACAACAATGCAAAATT
>JAITYZ010002366.1:0-11867 GCA_027744595.1 Paronellides praefectus
TTTTTATTTCGTTGTGAAAACTATTTTTTTCTTTAAAGTTTATTTTATGTTAAGTAAATTTACAAATAACTAAGACCGACTGCATCTCCTAAAGTAAAGATAAAAGTTGCTACCTACTATATACATACAATCTAAAGGAAAAGTAAAATCCACTTATTTCACGCTCACGTTGCAAAGAATTTTGTGTGCTGCTAAGTGCCTAAAAACTGCACCAGTGTGTGCCATATTTCTTTCGAATGAAAAAAAGAAGAAAGTTTTTCTTCTTCGCATTTCTGTTTTGTAGAGAAATTCAAATAACTTTTTCTTCCTGAAGAAAAAAAAAGAAGGAGAGGCGCAGGGCATGAATGATTGAGCCCTTCCATTAATTTTTCTTTAGGTAGCAGGTTTATCCCTTTATACCCCTTCCACCACCACCACACACATTTACAAAAGTAAGCAGCAGTGAAAGGAAAGGTGTTTTAAGCGAGGTTGAATGTTGAATCTACAAAGTTTTAGAGAAAAAAACATGGCTTGTCATACGTAGCAGCACAAGTTGAACTTGTGTAGATATTATGCTCATTGAACAAAATATATATTTTTATAAGGAATCAAGAGTAATATTACGAAAGGTGCTTGTCCTACGAATATAGGTATAACATAGGTAGTTCATATTATTGTTATGATGGCTACACTACAACTAGAAAGACTGTTTCTCATCCTACGTCGTACCAAAGTTTTCCTTTGTCGATGTTCCATCATTTCACCAAAACTTCTTAAACTACATATATATACAGCCAGACTTCCCAACATATATACTAGTCCCGTTGCCCGTGTTAGCCTTCTTTTCTTCGTGCCAAAAGTTAAAAGTACACAGATTACTTTCATCATCACATCACACAGGTAGAAGAGAAGGAGAAAAGTTACTAGGCAGGAACATAATATGTATATACATTTGTATGTATTTGTATACGTACTCCCAATCAGAAGTTTGATAACGACAATTTCCTCTACAAAATTGGAAGGGATATATATGTACATAGGTAATAGTATAGTATAGAGTCGATAGTCTGAAATGTACTTTGTCCCTTTGAACGTTGCACTTTGAGAAACTTTATAATGGGACGAATGACACCACTGCTATAACATGGCATTCCGCTTTGGCTTGGGATGAGTGAGATTCTGCGTGAGTGAGATTGAGAAAGTTGAAAAAACAAAGTGTCGCTCGCTGCTAAAAGTAAAACTTTAGAGGAGAAGAGCAGAGGTGACAGTAAAAGTTTTTTTTTTGGAAAAAAGTGAAGAATAAGTTCATAGTTTATAGTTTTGGATGTAAAATGGACGCACACAGGATAAAAACTTAAGTCATTCAATTCACCCGGCTTTACAGTACACATTTATAGGTATAGCCTTTGCGCTTGTTCAAATAATCTTCAACTGGTCGTCTTGCTAGAGTTGTTGTGTATTTTATGTTGGACTCTGACTTGAAACGAGATTTTTTAGAGAATGAATGTACTACTGTTATGATAATTACAATTTATAATGGCAAAGTGTGTAAAAACAGTAGTAAAGTAACAACTCTCAGCTCAAATGGTATTAATGGTGTAGATTGTTTTGTTAAAATTATTACCTAAGCAAGTAAACAATGTTATCATTACAATTACAGGGGTGCTACCTAATCGGGTAAGTTGTTACTCTCTCCCTCTGTACAAGTGTAGATAAGATGTTTTTGCAACATGAGGGAAGAGGTTGTATTGTGGCAGTTTTGTGAGCTCTTTTTTTACTCTCTTCTTGGAGAGGTGGACAAGAAATGGTGACAATATTTTAACAAGTTAATAATATGAAACTTGTAACTGCAAAGTGGAGAAGCGTACACACAGGAAATGATAGCCATTATAATAATGTTGCACAAGTAATCGTATAAGAATCGATGCTTATATACGCTATGGCAAGGCAAAAGGTAAAATAGCAATAGGATATTATATTTCTTAAAAATATAAATATCGCACCCACCCTTCTTCGTGTACGTACATCGTTTTTGTCATGATCATGGCAGTTTTTGTATACATATATTTAGGTATAGTTTGTAGTGATGGAGCAACATCACTTCCTTTTACTTTCCCCAGCTCAAGCAGGACATTATTATGGCAATGTTGCATTTCCTCGTGTTCGTGTTCATATATTTCTATGTATATAATGCTTTGTAAAACCCAGCAGGAAAAGTGGAAAGTAGTGAAAGCTCGTTGCTATTACAAGTAATAAATGGGCAATGGTTATTACCTTGGTCATGACATGGCACTACTACTAAAGCACACGGCATGTCTTCTTTTTTTTCTTCCTTGTTAAAAATACAATATAAAACTTGTTATATTAAACTTGAAAAGTTATATTAGAGTAGTACATAGAGAAAGTCATATATAATCCATAACTATGGTGTGTGTGTGTATATATACATTCGCTTAAGTACTCACAGTTTAACCGGGAAAAGGGGGAAAAGGGAAAGTAGTCAGTCTCTCTTTTTTTAGACATCTTACAAAACATAAAGCCAACACGAAGAAAAAGTGTAGTTAAGTGAGAGTGAGATAGAAAGAGAAAAAAAGAAGAGGGAAATGCCAGTGTAGCGCTGTAAAAATAAGTTGTTACTCTGTATTATAGTAGCCAGAGAGAAAGGGGGAAAGCGAGCGCGCAGTTTTTTAGGATGTATTGCTACGATGTGGCAGATATGGTATTTTTAGACCATCACATCATCACCCATAATAATACCACTAGACATAGTATTACACACGATGGACGTGGATGGACAGACAACCACCAAACCAAGTCGAGAGTATAAGAGTCAAGTCATGAACCATCCTCCTACTACCACCAATAATGAAACGAACCTTCTTTCCGGTAGTGTGGGGGAAAGAGAGGATGAACTGCATTTCTTTACCCGATTGCGATTATTTTACAAGTGCCAGTAAAAAAAGATATAGAAAGCAAAAGGAAGAAGAAGAGGTAGACTTTAGGGGAGTTTGTGGATGAAAGAAAAAAGCGTTCAATAAAGCTTTTAAGCTTTTACACACATTACGTCAGAAATATATAATCATAATCATCATGGCTTAATATAAAATGTGGCTATGTAAGAATATAATAATAATATGTGCTTCTCTGGAAGGAACATGAACTGCATTTTTATAACATGCAATACATATTATATGATTATGATTCCATCGTCCTCTATACCGCCATGTCGAAATAATAGTAAACAGGAAACAAGACATTTAGATGATTACTTGCATGAAGGAACGCAATTTAAATGCATGTTATTTTATTTATGTTGCAGTGCACACTCCTTTTAATCCTAGAGCATTTGAGCCTCGTGTGTTCATTAAGTGATCGGAACAAAATGGGACCTACCCAACTCGCCCAGTGTTTCGGCCCTATCCTCATGATTCAGTTTGATAATACTCCGGAGAGCATAGATTTTCAGCCTCCCATCAAGGTGCTTCAATATCTTCTGGAAGTCTGGCCAGCGAAATCAGGTAACAGTATTTCGATCACAGCTATCAGCAACCGTACATTGTAGATTAGAAAAAACAAAATCTCTGTAGAAAACGTAGACAAAAATAGAAGAGTAAAGTAGAGCCGGACAAAAAAAATGTTTGAACACAAATGTTACAAAAGATTGACAAACGTCAATCAACGTCATCTGTGGACACAAATCAAATCAGAACACACTTACTTCAAACAGGTTACATGTTTTTACAACACTTTCTTTTTTTTAAATGCAGTTGTGTAGTATGTAGAGAAATATATGTAGGTGTTTTGTAGTAGTAACATTTTGGAATGAACGTAAGTACATTCATATACTATAACATATTACATCTAAATGTAGAATCGTTGATATCTGATAACAAAAACATTGAAAAATATTCTTCGAAAATGGTCAAGTCGGTCGATATAGTCCATCAGTGCATTTGTTGCAGACAGTTCGGAGAGTCATTCCGGAAGCGGGAGCAGTCAGGAAGGGCCCTTCTCTTTTGGGCAAAGGGCGCCCATTCCCCCGTTCCAGCCCGGCTTCCGTTCTTTTGTCCAGATCCCAGAAGACGTCGACGAAGACCTCTCTCCGATTGGAAAGCCAAAAGGAGTCACCTGGGGGCTCTCTTAGCGAATGTAAGACTATAGTTTACTTGAAATGAAATTTTTGTGAAAATGAAAAATTTGAAATATTTTTTCTAAAGTTAAAATTATTCTAATTACAGCCTCACCCAGTCCGACCAGTGTACATTCCAAGGCCTCTATTCCACCGGGTGGGAGTAGCTATCTTGGACCAGCTTCTGTGACAACCTCAACATCTTCAACATCGGGAGCTCTTACTCTGACCCCATCTACGACATCCAGCTCGCTGACATCTGTGACAACACCTAATTCTCTTACCCCTGTAGGACCTCAAACTAAATCTATCATCCCCGCTACAACTTCATCTAACTACTCGCTCACTTCAGAATTCTCTACGACTTCGGTTACCTCACCCACCCCTTCAATGCCCCCATCTGCGTCGATTGCCCGGAGCATTGATTCTGCAGGCAGTGGAGACGTTCTGAGCTCACAAAGCTCGGAAGACGTGTTTGCCAATGTTAACGTTAGAAATCGTGTCAACTTGTTTGATCAACCAGAGGAAAATAATGAGCCAGTTCATCAAATTATGCCAAATGGAATTGAAGATAAAGAACTCAACCAGGTTATGAATATGAATGGACAAATACCCATGCAGCAGCAGCAAGAACAACAACAGACACCTTCTGGAATGCAAGGCTTTTTTCAAGATCAACCTATGCATCCTTTCCAACAACAACAGCAGCAGCCATTATTTTCTCAACAGCAGGAACCATTATTTTCTCAACAGCAACAACCTCAATTCCAGGGAATGCCTCCAATGTCCGTGGCTCAACAATCGCCGCAATCAGCAGCAGGAGGCGTTGTGCCTCCGTCACCTTTCCCTGCGAGAAAGTTAAGCCATCCAATCACAGCTCCTGGAAGAGCAGAAAGGACGGAACGAGCAGATTCCCTGGAGGATATGAGCACTACAACTAGCAGTAGTAGTAACAACTCTATAAGCAGTAAACGCAAACTTCCTCCATTGCCGCAGAGTTTTGCCCATCCAGACATGATGTCGATGCAACCACCTTCAGATTCACCTTTGAAAAGTCTACAATCTCAATCTGGTGGATCAAATAACTTTTCTCAACAGCAGCAGCAGCATTCTCAACAGTATTCTACAGATAAGCAACAGCAACAACAAAGACCAGAAGAAGAGGAAGAAGAAGAAGAAGAAGAAAACGACGACAGTCAACATGCATCTCTATTTGGTTTTTGTTCGGTGAAAACTTCCGGTGATAATTTTGGAAACGGTAGTAGTAACGTAGCAGCTTCAGCAGGTAGCAAACCAGCAAATGGAATACACGGTAAACCACAGCAGCAGCAAATGTACGAAGAGGAGGATCATCAGTCCCTACGGCAGCTTGACGACCCTTCAATGGGTATGATGAAGCAGGGACCACCGCCTCCTTATTCGGCCTCAATTGAACAACCACCAGTTAGTGAAATGCAAATGATGACAACCAATGGAAAGCCTGTAAGACCGTCTCCAGTTCCACCTACACCTCCACCAAAACCAGGAAGCAGTGTAAGGCAACGATTGTCTTCATCGGATGAGGAATATGGTTCACCAACACATTCAGAAGACGGGGGTAGTAGCAGCAGGCCAAAGAGTAATGGTGTTACTGGGAATGGTGGATCAAGCTCCAGCTCAAGTACAACGCCAACTACGACCCAAAGTCAAATCGGACAAGGTGGTGGACCATTAGGTGCTGGAGGAAGTAAGGGTAGTACCCCAGGAACAACTACTCCTTTGGGAACGCCTCCCCCTGTACCGCCAAGACTAGAAAGGCGACCATCTCAACCCTCACCATCGTCATCTCCTCCAAGTATGCCCCCTCCGGTCCCACCAAGACTAGGAAGAGCGGCACCAGTCAGGACTCCTTCATTGGATGGTAAGTTTTAGCAGGAGTATTATTATTATTGCTAGTATTAGTATAAAATCTGATTTAAAGAAATGTTTTGACTGATTTAACTTCATATCGCTTATTGCAGGACGTGAAGCATTTGAGGTAGACTGCTATACGATAAAGGAGGAAAATGGCGAGGAGGACTTTTTGACGTAGTCAACTGACTGGAGTCTTGATTGATCTCATTTTGCTACACAAGTACAACATGTAACATGGCTGAAAGGACTACCGTACATTCCATTCTATAATATATTACACCAGCGCTACCGTTTCGTCTCAAATAGCTTTGTAGTTATAAGAATCTGCTAGATTATCAAAAAATTGACTGCATTTTTGTATTATTTTTACTACAAAATTACATAGTAAAAATATTATACGAGATGCAAAATAGTATAATAATAATATAACTTGATTGATAAATAGCTCATCCAAAAACTAGGTCTACCTACATGATATACATAATACAATATATGCCATATATATTATATATGACTTTTGTAAACAGAAAAATGGAAGAAATAACCCTATTATTATTATAACTATTGAAAAACCTAAAAAGTTTAAAGTATTTTGACAACAAAATTGTTATACACATGAAGAGAGTATACATGCAAAGTTTACTTACTTACTACTGACTGTAATTTCTATTTGGTAAAAGAAAACAAACCGTAATAGCAAATCCATCGAGAAAAAAATATAATATGATATTGCTAACAGTATTGTTATAGAGCTACAAAAGAGCATCACTAAAATTTGCTACTATATTATTACTTATTCCGAAAAAAAAATATGAAAGTTTAATTTTTCCATCTTTCAGTTTTTAAAAAACTGCATTTTAAAATTCAATCAAATTCAGATTATAAAACGATAATACCCTATGCGTATATAACAATATTAAACTCTACAAAAAAGTAAAAAGTAAAAGGTTTTATTCTTTCATGTTTACAGGCTGATATACATATTGTCAATCTAAATCTTACTAAAATAGCGTGAGAAATTTTTACTACAAAAGAATTTTTGAACCTGAAAGACGTGGTGAATATTGCCTAGTGTTTTTACTTTCTTTTTACTTACCAAAAACTGATCAAAAAAGTAACATTTAACCAAAACTTTATAAAAAATGTATACAGGAATTGTTTGAAATTTTGTATTTTTCGTAACTTTCTACATTACTGTTACCGAAGGCACTACTACGAACAAAAAAAAATTAAAAAGGAAAGGAAACCAAAATTTAGATAATCAATCGGTTTAAGAGATAGCTTTAAAATAATCTCTGGAATTTGAAAAAAAAACCAATGAGCAGACAAAAATAATATTTTGTCACAATTTCTTCATTAAGTCATCTCATAAAAATAACAAAAAAAAATTCAACTGTACATTGTAAGTATAATAAATGAACTGGTAAAACGATCAATCAAGTACATAAGAAAAAAGAGTGTAAATATGTATATTTCTGTCTAATACACAATGTTGAAAGAAATATTCGTTATTTATATGGTAGTAAAAACAAGAAATAGATGACGACGAAGTGATATATTATTATACTTTCCAAATTGCATACAATTTACACAGAGGAAAATGCGATACATAAAAAATATGAATAATCTTCTGAGAAAAAAACACTGTTGACTGTTCAAAAAAAATGTTTAAAATCTATATATTATCTGTGAATACTTTTTAAAAAATGTTGAGAGTTACGTTTAAAAAAAACAAATCTAAAAAAAATCTACGCTGTGTGGGGGTTTTGTTTTGAAGGAAAACACTAATAACCAAACCAAAAACCTATACAATCAAAATAACAAGATAGTAATAATTTGATAACCTGCAAAATAATAAATATATTAAATTTTTTAAATAAATAATTAAAGTACCTAGTCATATCGTTAGAGCCACTAAATTGATTTAAAAATGTATGTTATAAACCTAAGTAAATGCAATTTTATTGTTGAACCTTAAAAACTTATAACGACTCAAGCTATATTGTAAGCAAATTACGTAGCTCTAAATTTGAATCAATAATTGTTCTAATTAAGGTAGTAAATCCAATCCTGCTTGTAATATCCATCAAATCCCACAATGTAAGATGCACTAAAATATTAAAATTGCAAAAATGCATAGGTATAAATAATCCTGTACGCCTTTAAATACAAAAAAAATGGTAGTAATGAAAGTATTATTAATGAATACAGTAATTTAAAATTAAAACAATCCCATGCTCTCAAAAAAATGTACAGATTGTCACGAGTAATGGTAATAAAATAATGGTAAAAAATTACTTGGGGTAGTAGTCAAATAGTCAACCAAGATAAACTGAAATATTCCCAAACATTGTCACAAACGAAGCCTGCCAAAAAAATAGAGGTCATTTTTACATTTCCACTCGAACTTGAAAAGAAATTACAACAAAAACACAATTTTCTAGTTCTTATTTGTGGAAAGTCCATGGTCGGGAGGGTTTCTTACAACCACACTGCCATGCCAAAACTTATTCTATAAGAACTCTACGAGATTTGTACAACAACCTTTGTCTCTTTTCATCTGCGGGTCTAAAAAAATTACTATATATAGGTATACATAAAATTATTCTTGATTACAACAGTACTAAGAAAATAGGAAAATTAGTTAAAACTTATCATTAGTGTGTATAAACGATAAATTGAGTATTTCTTTAATGTAAAGTTAGCAAGTAACAGTTTGGGAATATCATTAGTGGGAAGCCAAGTTAGTTTATATTTGCCCACTCAATCTACACGTTGAATTGGGTTTCATCATTGAAAAATCGGGTTATCACTAAATTATATCAGCAGTATTACATCTTTAAAGAAAGAAATATGTTTGTTTAAAGGGAAAATAATGTAGGATTTGTTCACTTATTGAGAGTTTCAGGAACTATAAGCTAAGTAAAATAAATTAACTATTTATGGTCAGGTGCATCCCATACGCTTGTACAGGTAACGTACAGTACGACATTCAACTACGATAAAGGTTAAAATACAGAATATTTCTGCAGAAAATACATACAACCAATAACCTACTTGAAAATAAGTAATAGATTTATAATATATTAATCAAACGGTTATTTATACTGGTGGCCGGGCATAATGCAAATAATGAAAGCAACACGTAAACTTACACATTTAGATAATATTTTAGCATTCCAAACCTAAAAATCAACCGTTTAACTTTCTTCTCTGATGAAAAACTATAAAGTTGATTGATGTCATCAATTTGATGATTTGACGATATATGTGTAAGTATACAGCTATATACAGACTTTTCTTACAAGGCAGTAATCCAGAACGTCTTATGCAAAAAAAAAGAACTGTTGAAAATAAAAAAGGCCAAAAAATACATGATATAATATGCTATATATTATCAAAAAAAAATATTTTGAAAGGACTAATCCAATGGTGGCTTCAATTTTTATATACTTTTTTGCAACAAATCAAAATTTTCAAACAAGTTTTTATTATTGCATTTTTACTCATAATAAGAAAAGGTTTCAACAACGACTATTACCAGAAGAAAATATTAGTCCAACTCTCTTTACACAGTCTCTCTCTCTCTCTCTTTTTCATGTACACCCAACCAACCATTTGCATTTTTCTAGAATTCTAACATTTTTACTATTAACTGTATGTATTTTGTAACGACATTCATTGTTATTATCTGCAAAACATATATAGGCACAATTTTATAAAAACTTGAAGGAATTTTTACACTAACAAATCCCCAACTACTATCTACACACCACTGCTGCAAAAAAAAAGTAACAATGGAGCTCATAAAAATCTTAAAATGCCTGTTATTTGTTCAAGTTTAAAAGCAACTAAAGCTAGCAAAACATCCATCCTTCCAAACAAAAAAAAATCAGTTAATTTGGGTAAGGTGTGTAGGTTATATAGCTACAAAAAAGCACAAATTCACTTTTTAGAGCACAGGATATATAACATAATAACTTTACTTGTTCACAAAAGGCCTGATTAATAATATAGAAATATATGTAATTATTATTCGTTTGTATGAGTATGGTAGGAAAAACGTTGAGGCAAATAAAATGCTGTTCTTTTAAGTATTCAAGAAAAATTCCGACAAGATGAAGCAAGATGCGAAAAGGTGCTTTTAATAATTGAGTATGAGGAAACTAACATTACACTTTTTGCTCCATTGCAGAAATAAACAAATAAAGCAATAAAATTGATGGATGATTGGAATGAGACAGGTTTTCTTGTACGAAAAATTAAGACAAAAGCGTTTAAATAAAAAGATTCAGGAATGGAAATGGGAGAGAGCTTTTTTTGAAAAGAAGGAATTTTCCCTACTACTCCTCGTCACACGCAGTTTACATAAAAGCACGAATGCATTATTATTATTAAGTCGATATATCATTAAGTATCTGTGTAGACCTTTGTCGAATTTGCAATAATTTCCAATAAAAATAGAGTTATTTAGAGTACTTGACACACTAGTTATATTGTACACTTTGCACTTTGTTGGCTGATTATTTGAGTTTTTTTTATTAAAAGGAGGATAAAATCTGGATGCCAAAAAATTGTCTTCGCCAAAAGAAAATGTTAGCCTGGAATGATCTCAAATTACCCATATATCCACAATAAATATTATATACTTTTTCTCATTTTTTTCTTCGGTTAAAAGAAGTTTGGATTAAAGCAAAAAAAAAGTCCAAGAAATAAAATGCAAAAAATTATTTTCTATGCAGAATGATTATTCTGAAAGAAGGAAAATCAGCCATGAGCCTGATTTATGGAGCAGGATGTGAATTTTAGGGAAATTGGCTATTAAAACTGTTAAATTGTTGTATGCAATACAATATTGCATTGATAATAGGCGTTGCATTAGGATATATAGTGAACGTGAAAGCACACACTTGGTTTTTACTGAGAGAAAAGATCTGTGAATAAAGGGAAAGTTGCATTCGTTAATAAAACATATCATGATGATACTATGTTATCAAAATATTGTTAAATAAAATTAATGGAATAAGGAAAAAAATTAATGGCTATAGTTTTAGGTTTTAGTCAGTGTTTGATATCATGAGAAATTGGCGACGTAATAAACTACTAAACGATTAATACAAAGTTAACTATAGTCAGAAAAAAGGCAATTTATACACATAAACTTTTAGATAGGAAATTGTACTTTTTATTTTATTATTGCTTACATTATTTGGTTAAAATAATAAAATTATGATAAATACTTGCTAACAACACAGAGAAGCTTATAATGCAGAAAACGTTGGGTGGGAGAAATGGCTATTTTGAAATGATGAGAGCCAAATCTAGCCATTTAATTTGTCTGATTGAGAGTATTACATTTATAAAAAAAATCATGTCGTTAAAAAAATAAAATGGACCTGCTAAAAAGTAAGCTTTTCAAAAAGAGAAATTCAGGAATATAGACACTTTTTGCCCCCTTTTTAGGCGAAAGTGGGAATTTTCTTGGAGAATTTTCTCCTGGAAGATTTTGATTTTGGGCAAATTTATTTTGGTACGTTGCGAGGTTTTTAAAAGGTCACATTATTGGATTGGAAAAGCATATTATAATAAATATGTGTATGGTGTAATTAAATTATATACCTACTTTTCTGTGAATATGAATACATATTAAAATATCTTTGTATCATTTTTTATGTCGATAAACTGTGAGGTTTTTGTACAAGCATTTGGATTAGTTATTTAAATAAAAAATAAAAATATTTAAAATTGTGTGATGACGATGCATTTCATATCCATTTGTAATAGTAAAAAAACAAATCACAGAGGACATAAATATTAGTTGAGTTGCCTACTTGTAATAATAATTATTATATAATCTTGTATTTAT
>JAITYZ010002367.1:0-13446 GCA_027744595.1 Paronellides praefectus
CTAAGCCAAGGATTGCCCGTCCCTCCCTCCCTCACAATCATATCATTTAACAAGGAGTAGCATTAAATAAGACAATTATTGTTATCTAACACTATATTATCATGTAGCACAGGTTGAAACATGAAATTCTGCTCACATGTAATTTAAAGCATGGGATATACAAACAAACGCAAACCCATCTTGTGTCTGAATCTAGGTCATCATCATCATCATCGCTTCCATACGTCAAACAAAGGAGATATCAGGTATTAAACTGCGTTGCAACTCTGTCACCAGCAAGATACATAAGTCATCCAGCAAAGTTGCATGTCGTTGCATTTTATGTTGGACCATGGTTTTGCTCGATGCAGGTAGCACTTAAGTTATAAAGGCATACTGTTAATATGACTGGTGCAAAATTACACTTAATCTCAATCTAGTTTAAAATAACGTTTAAAGACAAATTAAAAAACAGAAAACTCATATTTATTGATTCTATCATCAATCTATATTCCTTGAGATTAAGTATATATAGTGAATTTCAAGTATCATGACGGCGTTACACATCTGACATCAGTGCAGTAATGCAAATGTCGATTAATTGCATCATCATAAAACTATGTAAATACAAAGACCCGTTTACGCTACTCGTTTATCTTTGTACGTACGGGAAGAATGAATTTATGTGAGACTTTTGGTTTTAGTGTGAAGCGTGACTCCATACAGGCATGTTTAGATAGATGTTAAATTTTAAATCAATAATTTGATTATAATAATCTCTGAAATCATCATTATCCAATCATGACTTTGTTTTGTACGAAAATTTTAAATTTGTTGTTTTGGTAGCATTACCAAATTATTATTTTGAAATTACAAATGAGTATTAAACGAGTTAACTAATAATGTCATGATTCATGATGACTTGTATACTTGTCGCGTTTACACTACGTTATGCGCTGGCTTGCTTTCCCTTTGTAAAATCACTGTCACTGTATAGAAGTATTATGATTCATAATTTATGAATATCAGCGTGAATAGTAGATAACATAGAACAAACTGCATATTTTTATATAGAGTAATATAGGTAAATATGTATAATGTAAATATACCCAATCATTAAAATATTTATGGAATCGCATCGGAAATGTTTTTTATTTTTGTTGCTGATACCATATACAATGATCTGTATTATCAGTAGAGAGGAACGCGAAATGATTTCATTTAAAAACCTTTCTTTGTTGATGACCTTACCCATAAAAATTGACTAGACTGTTAGGCTTTCACATGAGAATTTTCCAAACGTTTTGAGGAGTAATGGCAAATGGAGGTTTACGGCCTGTTATCGTTTAGTTTGTTTTGGAATATATGTGAAATTGCATGTTGATTGCCGATGATGAGTGATGAACCCAAACTCGTATTGCGGCCAAAATTTAAATGACTAATTTCGTTATCTATTCATTTTCACCTGTGACAGTGTGTCTGCATCTGCATTCTAAACAGAAAGGCTAAAATTCCATGAAACTGCTATTGAATAAAAATAAATAATATACCATCTCGTAAACAATTAAATAACATATGAATTAGGTATTTATCCCAAAGTTTTTGGCAGCTCATTATAGAGCAACGAATTACAAAATAAAAATTCAGATGAATTCTACTACAAATTACATACATAAGGCTGAAAGTAATGAAATATGAACTGTTATTGTCCATAATATATAGAAACAATCTGTCCTTGGTTTTTTAAATGTCTTTCATACACTGCGCAATTATAAAACCAATTAAACAAACGCCACTATCTTATCTCAGCATTTTACATGTTGGTGTGTCTAATTTGCCGAGACAAAAGGATAAGGATATGGTATACCAGATGAAAAACAAAGGAGGGTAAGTAGTAAATGTCCATTTAAAAAAATCACGAGATAAGTTTTAATTAGTAATAAAGTAAATAAGGGAAACGTATGTATGTCGAATTTTATTTGAGTTGATGCTGGTGCTAAATGTAAAAATGGTAAAATGCATGTTTAGTACCAAGTTATTTAAAAAGTCCACATTATATCATCACGATTATTTATCGGGAAAATTGCGTTTTAAGTTGATTGTGGAAGGTGTGTTTTACTATTATTGTAGTTACATGGTTACAATTTGAGTTTTAATACATTATTTTATTATAAACAGAAGGAAAGGATATATATGTTCTATACTGAAATTTGTGATTGTTGGAATGTATTGAAAGGAAGTTTATCTCAATAGCAACAAATATTTTCAATTATGATAAATTCAATAAATATACCAAATTTGACGTTACATTTCATGTGAAAAAACTATTAAAAAAACGCCCGTTTGACTGCCTGTCTCCTCTTTACGGCTCTATATTTTTAAAAGATAAATGAATAGTTACCATACATTCATGTCTTTGATTTGGTCATTTATTATTCGAAAAGTGCATATATGCATACCTACATACCCATCAAGCCAGTCGGATTAGTTATTTTTTTTGCAAATTGTAAAACAAAATAATCCATCATTCTTTTATCTGTCATTACTTTCACACATAACCCTCTCCGGCAATAAAATGTTGATGTGATAATTAGCACTATACAAGATAACGTAAAACAATAGATGGAGGACATGTTATGTGTTGTTTTTAGGGTAACTGTTTTAATTCCGATTTCGTCNTTTAATTCCGATTTCGTCAACTTTAAATGGACCTGATAAATTACAAGCTTGTCAGCAGTCAAACTCCGCGAATTGAGCAATTGAGCAAATCCGCCCCCACAATCAAATAAATACAGCACATATAGCTTAAATTTAAAGCCCGTAAATTTTACATTTGCCCCACCAGTTAAACATTTATGTGTATGGGTTCAATGAACAAATTATGTTAAAGATAATGATAAATGATAATGATAATACGTTATACTGCAACCTGAACAACACCCGTGTATGTAATATATATGCAGATATTCTTAAAACCAATAATAACTACCTAATTAATTACAATGTGGGCAATAAAAATATGATACTTTAGGATATTGATTAATTAAGCAGAAGCAGAAGGTGCCATCTACTAAATAATTTTAAAATGATTAAAACGTTGTACTTTCTTAAGACAGAATGAGAAACTTGTGGAAGGCATAATAATGGTAAAGGAGTTAATTTTAACTTGTTACCCTTACATAAAACTTTTAAATTTTTGAATCAATTATTCTAATTATAACCCGATTTAATCTGATTCTAATTCTACATACATGTCGCTCTTTAATATGTAAAATGTATCTGTGCATCTGCACAGTGTCCGCGAGAATTAAAGGGTTTGATTAATTTAAACAATTATGTAAAATCTGCACCTTTCATACAATGAAAATCCTTCTTTTCATGAAAATCATTAAAATCACAACTACAACAAAGTGAGTAACGATCATCACGCTGCTGCTATGCTGCTGCTGTGGTATGGTGGTGGGCGAATCCGAGAAAGAATCTAAAAATTCAATGCAAAACTGCATTACAATACAAGCATGTATGAATGTACAATGCATGCCGTAAAACACTCGTTCATTCTGAGAATCCCCGGTGGTCAAATGTTTTGGAGCGTTTTTTATTATGTGTATTGTAAATCAAGTACATTTTATAGAATCTCTTCAAAATAATATCATGATCATGGTCAGACGTCTGACTATCGTTCTCAGTTTTTTAGAGACAAAAAGGAAAATTTCAGTAAAAAATATACTTGTGAATTTCGGGTGAATAATCAACAAAATATTTGTTTGTGTTTAGTTTAGAGAGTATGTTTGTATGTTAAAAAATAATATTAAAGAAATGCCTTTTTTGTATATTCATTGTAAATAAATTTTAACTTTCAGTATCAAAATAATATGAAATTTGTAAATTCAAGTAATAGTTATAAACTTAATATCATGATGATCTGTAATTAACTGTGCACGCTTGACACCGGCCTAACTGATAGGTTGAGTTTACAGGCCTACTTTGGCATCTCTCACTATTTGGCTTTGTTCGGTAGTTATTACACCGGAATATTACAACACTACCATTCACACTCAGTTTGAGTTGTTTGTAATTGTAGATTAAGGCATTATTGTTTACCGTTGGTTTAATTATTTGTTTTCTTGTCCTGCACACTTTACAATGTAAGTTCAAGTTTACTACAGTATTAAATCAGTACCTATGTATTTTCAAGCTTCCTTGTCATTTTATTGGATTGATGTTGTTGTGATTTTTAAGATGTCTCCGTCCCCTGTGATTCAATACCCTCCACACGGCCAGGGACACACAGGTCAAACTCCACAGAGTCCTGTAATGCAGCAACAAATGTGGCCTCAGATGGGAATGTCTTCACAAACACCATTAACTAGCCGTGAACCAAGATTATATAGTAGTGGAGGTATGCAAGTATTGAGTATTGAGTATATAATTTGTGGTCATCACTGTGCACTGCAGTGTATAGTTGGAAAAATAAAACCTACAATGTAAATGACAGATATATTTGATATGCTTATTTTAACTTTTAGTCACTTCACCTGGTCATGGAATGGGTCATTCCAGTCGGACACCCCCATATTCTCCAGGTTCACCACAACAAAGCCACCAGGGACCATCAGTATCATCCTCACCTAGAATGGATGCTTCATATAGTATCAATCGGCCAATTGGACAACCAGCCGCCCCCACACCAGGTCCACACACTCCACCAGTACAATTTGGGTTATCTGATCAGGAATTGATCGAACATGCAGCGCGAACAACAGACAGACTGATGAATAATGAGTTAAGATCACCGTCACTCTACAATAGTTTGATACATGCGCACGATCCGCAGTTAGCTCAAGCAGGTTAGAAATTCTAACATAGAATTGTAATCGTGAATTCTCAAATTCGTCAGTAGTCCAACGTTATGGTTTTAATGTGGTATGTGAATAATCTACAGGAACGAGACCAATTAGTGGATTTATGGACCATGACTATCCTCCTGTTATACAACAAAATATTCTCACTAATAATTTATACAGCATTTCACATAATGCACCCATTCCACCGGAACTTAGTGAAATGATTAGTCGTAAGTAAATTTGAAGCACAAACTGATCAGCGCAATTAAATGCGTATTTAAATTTGATCTGTTTGTTTTATTGATTGGTGTTGTAGAAGGGGAACCGAAAACATGTCATATGGGCGTTTTCGCTGAAATATACAGAGCTTGGATGACTATTGAAAGTGATTTGTACATGTGGGACTTCCGTGACGGGTAAGTGGCGGTTCAGATATTTGTAATCTATTAGTGGGACAACTAAAGAAATTTAAGACAGCATTAAATCAAGTAGTACTTATTTAACATATTTGCAGGAGTGACTTGTCATTTTACGATGGCTTAAAAGAGTCGATAATAACGATGACTTTAGTCCCTACAAAACCAAATGTGTTCGTATCCTCTATCAACCACCTGCTATGTGTTTCAACGGCCTCTGAAATAGTGATCTTGGGGTTTGTGTTAACAGACCCAAGCTTACCAATGTCTCCCACTACTCAAGGTAGAATTATTTTTAGTGTATTAAAAAGAAAATTTTCTTCGCATAAATGTTGTTTATCTACGTAGAAATTGTTTTATATTCTTCAGTTTTAGAGCTTGTTCCGCAACCAATATTTGTGATATCCTCAGACAACTTAAGATTTGTAGTAGTCCACGGTACCAGACTGGGTAGAATATTTCTGGGAGCAACTAATGGAACAATCCATGAAGTAGGATATCAGGTAGGAAGACATTGTGTTTGAAATTTTAAGTCAAAATATTAATCCATTCCAATTATTTCTGTTAATTTGATGTCCTTTTTTGTCTTAAGACTGGTCGGGGTTGGTTTACGGACCGCTGCTGGAAGAAAGACCTTTCCAGTGGATATTTTTCTTCATTTTTCAAGTTTATAAACTCTAGTGGGCACGCTGACGCAGTTATCCAAATTGTTAGTGATGACGAAAGACATATATTGTACACAAGGAGTCTTTCCGGGGCATTATACGTAAGTCATTACATTGCGCTGAACATTAATTTTATTTAAACTGTGCTCTGAAAATTTTAGTTGGAATTTGATGGTTGGCTATATTTCAATAGGCATACGATTTGGGTTCGGATGGCACTGGCTTTAAATGTATCGGTAGTATGACGTTGGAGGGAATCGTAAACGAAGTGATTAAAGTTTCAAAGAAAACATTAGAGGCCAATCTTGTGAAAAAGGTGTTAACCATATCCCCTATAAAAATGGGTAAGAAAAAATTGTTTATTACATTTGTTTTACTTTGTCAGGAATTGGTTCGCTGATATCATCAATTTGATAACATCAATAACATTTAGGTATGAAATTGTGAACAACTTCTATTTTAAATTTTAGGTGAGGTGTGTTTGGTTGCGATTCTGGAAAGTGGAGCAAGATTGTATTTTACATGCTATGAACCATTGAGCATCGTCGGTCGTGATAACATCATTAGACCAAACACGTTCCAGTTAATCCACATTCGTTTGCCTCCCGGACATTGTCCAGCCACTTCCATGCAAAGGCCCACTGCTGCGCACATGGCATTTAATTCCACTGGTAATTTTCTACTATACTTGACAAATAGAGATAACAACTACTATCAATAGTTCAACTTTTAAATTTTACTTAACTAACGCATCCAATTTTGTCTTTCCATGTTTCTTTATAGGAATTTTTGCTCTAGCTTCCCATGTGAATCAAGATCACGATAGTTTGTGGCTGATTAGTCCATTTTTATACCCTGCGCAATGCCTTTCCGAGGTGTTTTATGTACATAAGTTACCTGGGCGTGCATTAGCAATTGACTTGATTCCAAACGCAGACCATGATTTAAGTTTACAGCAAGTTCCCGACATTGTTTCTCAGCATTTGAAGTGGCACAAACAAATTGTAGTTCTCACATCATCTGGAAGTATTGTATTTCGTGCGAATAAGCCATACGAAATCCTAAAGTCAACTTTACTGGACAAAAATGGCCCGGAAAATATTAAAGGCCATTTTGACCTTGGATGTGGAAGGGAATATCCTCTTTCCAATTCGCTGTTACTCGCTGTTCATCCATACGATAGAGTGGACCAATCAGTTTATGACATGGCCGTTAGAGCTCTATTTTTATACGGAAACTTTGAAAATATTGCTCCTCAAAGTTTCGATGGAGGCCGAATGCAAAGTACGTTTTTAAAACTATTGTGTATTAATTTAGCTGTTAAAATGAACATATGAAGTATATGATATGTAACTGTAATACATTGTGTAAAATTGCAGGTCCACACGATAGATCTTTAGAATTCAATCCAAATCTTGTGTCTACTCCACGGCAAGATATTCCACAACAAATGTACGGGTCCGGTGAAACTCCAAGTTACATTAGTCCTCCGATTGCTGGAAGTGCATATCCTCATCAAGGAATGAATCAACAAATGTACTCTTCGTCAGGCATGCCCATGCATCAACCCATTCAGGACACTTATAGTTGGTACTGCTCCCCAAGGCATGATGCAATTTACCTTGTGGTGGGTAGAATCCTATATGAATTTTGGCATCGACCACTGGTGAAGTCTGCAAATATGGATGGACCTGATTCTCCAAAGATGGTAATGGGAACACGACACATCTCATTTTTACAGCTTGTTCCCAATGTTCACGGAGATGAAGTAACATATGCTTCTGCGTTCCTTCACAGCATATTGGTATTCTTGAATGAAAATCCATCGTTGTCTATTGTGAGGTAGGGTGACAGCATTCAGCATTTTTACTATTTAACTTACTTAATAAAAATGTAAGTTATGTTTTTATTTTTTAAATGTACTTTGAACGAATAGAACTCCAGCATTTGGATCTGTGAATGTTTCGGACGGACGTCATCCACAAATCCACGAGTTTGAAAGAAACTCGATCGTTGCTTTTAAAAACTTTTTGAACATAGCTCTTGAAGTCTTAGGAATGTGGAAAATCTTGTGTGACCATCAATTTCATATTGTTCTACAAGTATGTTCTCGTATGGTTTCCAAATATTATGGGAAAGATTTTTTTGCCATATATCGTTTAATTTTTCCACAACCTTGTGTTTGAACTTATATATTTACTATACATTTTCTTATTTTAGGGGCTCGATGAACGACTTCAATCTACTACGATGAGGCAATTAATTATTAATGGACAAAGCACCGTTTCAGTGATAATTAATGCCCTTATATCCAAGTAAGAATATAACACTTATTGGGATAACATTAACTTTAGTATATGGTACAAAATGTAAATATATGCTCACTTTATCATACCAGGTATTTGGGAGACAATGCCGCTGTGGACGCCATCAGCCTACGGTTACGGGAAGTTTGTCCTACTTTGTTTAGAAATGAGGATGCTATTGGTTCAAAAGTCGCAGAAATCCTTGCCAAGGTTAGGAATGTAACGGACTTGACAGAGAAGGAAACTTTGTTAAAAGAGTCTCTCATCCTGTCAGAAAAAATCTCTGGCCATAGCAGAATCAATATCAACAACTTTTGCCGTCAATATGGAGAGCTAGGTTTTCCTGTGGGTGCAGTTAGATTAGTAGTTTCTTCAGCCAAAGCTGCAGATCCGGATAATTTAGCAGTAAATGTTGTGAAGGGATCTTCCTCTAATAGTGAACAAGCTTGCATTCGAGCCTTCCAAACTCGATCAGAAATATATAAAGTCGTATTCGATATGCTGGTTCATTACGTTTCGATTGCAACCAACACCCAGTCATCAATACCGAGAACTAACGATGATGCTTTGCAGCCAGTTCAAGCACAAAAGCTTGCGGACGAAACCATTCATGCAATTCTTTCCTCAGATGACGAAGCATTTCACATTACACTTTACAATTGGTTATTGGAGCGGAAATTATTTGACAGATTACTAGAAATCAAACACGGCTACCTGGATTCCTTCCTGCAGCGGGCAGCAGACGCTGTCACTACAGGAAAATGGCCTGGAGGAAACGCTCCTGCAAATGATACTCGGGTGTTAGACTTACTTTGGAGACATCATGAAATGAATAACAACCATTCTGCTGCGGCTCAAATATTGTCGAAATTGGCCGAATCCACAACGTAAATTACAATTTACAAATTAGTAGTAATTGTTTTAATTATTATTGTTAGTAAGTATGCATTGATCTAAAAAAAATAATCTTGACTTTGCAGAACTGGCCTCAATTTACAACAGCGGTTGGAGTACCTTTCACGCGCTATAATTTGTTGCAAAAGCACTTCTCGTAGAGGAGATTTGTTGGAGGTTTTGGAGGATAAGTTGGATGTCGCCCGTATTCAAAAGTCAATTTTGGATTCAGTTAACATAAGGATCTCTTGTATGATGACGTCCAAAGGTCCTAACGGAGAGGTTCCCCCCGAGTTGAAAAGCTTTGAAGAGTCTGCTGAAAAGTTGAATGCGCAACTAATGAATATAACGCAGGTATTAACTTCTCACCAAACTTAATATAAAAAAGAAATTTGGATATTTTGTATTTTACCATTTCTTTTTGTTTCAAAAGTTGTACAGTGACTTTGCCCATCCTCTTAAATTACACGAAGCCAAGTTAGAAATATTTCACGCTGCTGGACATGCAGATAGAAAGGTTATTGAAACTGTGTGGTCTGACATAATCGAATCAGGTAAATTATTTTCCCATAATACTAAAATAATGCATAGTAAGCTTAAAGTAAAGTCACAAAAACATACAATAATGAATATAATGATTAATTATGCTTTTTTAGAATTGAGCTCCATAAGTAGACGAGCTGCCGAGGTTCAAATGGACTTGTTGCGAAGAAAACTTGTTACGATCGGAAAGAAATATGCTGGCTCTCCGTCGTTTTTCCCAATTGGTACGTATTACACACCACTTTGTTTTCTACGTACCTGAATTCATACCTATTAACAATAATTTCTTATAATTTGTTTGTACACCTTTTACCAGAATTTTTGATTGAACATTTGGAATACATGAAACCCCAAGACACTGAAGACATTGGCTGGGTGTTTACTATAATGATGGAGGTTGGAGTGACGTTTTCGGACGTGCTATTTATATATGAGAAGTATGTGATATTTTACATTTTAAAAATTGACTTTTAATGTATGTGCGTGTGCGTGTGGTGCGTTAAGTTTTGTATTATGTCTCTTAAAATTAGATTATGGAAAAGGCTGAACACAAGAGAAACTACCACCTCAGACGAGGTTCAAATAGCTAAAGTCATCATTCACATGGTGGACTTGTTTGCCCGCGGTGAAATTGAGTTACGAAATATTTACCATTTAAGGTATGTAAATACAAATATTGCGCACGATTTAAGCAAAACTTAAGAGTTTTCGAATTAACAAAACTTTGGAATATTTTTTTAGATTGGAACTTCTTGAGAAATGCAAACAATTAATCGCCCACATGATGGTAGAGTTCTCTGGAAGAACCGATGACACAAAGGTTATAAAACAATCGTTGGATAGAGTTCAAGATAGACTCGATAAATTTCGATTGAACTGAAGTTCTTTTTATCCACATATTATGTACATATGTGAGGGGTTATACCGATGTATGAAAATCTTAGAGGAGAACTGAAATCAAATAAGGATGAGGTTCTTTTTATTTTGTTAAAGGATCACTGCCATATTTCCTGTTTATCTATCAAAAAGTAACGTTTTGTATAAATTAAAATGAAACGCTTTTAAAAAGTATTCGTCACATATTTAGTGAAAAAATAAACTTGAAACATGACAATAAAAATATTTCTTCGCAAATGACATATAAACACTCTCTTTTTTTAAATCATGCCAATAGCCAGTCATCATGTCATCGTCAATTATAAACGAACAAAGGTACATTGGTAACTATATACATGTGTCTTCACATCATTGGATCGTTCGTTGTGCCTGTCCTGTGTTTTCACTCAAAACGGTACGAAGATGCGTCATAATTTCCATTTCCGACCTTATAATTAATTAAACAATTACGAACATTCAACAAAGAAAAACAACTTGTGCCAGTAGGTAGTTTTCAAAGATACTCAAATTAATGTTCCTGTTCGTGACTGGCCTTGCAGCAGATAAATGGGTGCTAGAAATTAGATCTGGGATACATGCATGCATCAGACAGAGCAATGCAATGAGTCTGTCTACAAAAATGCAATGTAAATTCTACATGTAATTCTTCCGGGGCGAAGCAAAATGTCCGTTTATATTGTAAAGCGCTAAAGATGGGATACACCTGAGTACTTAAAAAAACACCATTTCAGGTGTTTTACCAAACCAATTGGCAATGCATTGTTTTAAAAGAAAATTAATTATTTTAAATCACCACAAGTGTGTTATCTATGTGTGCCTACCTTTATAAGATGTATGTTCATGGACATTAATTGACGTGACCACTCTCATACAAGCTAAAATTTAGCTGCTAAATCCAATTCGAAATAAACTGTCTAAATAGTTTGCTAAATGCGATGATTAACTTGTTTGATTAGTGATTTATTTATTTGCCTTGAGCATGAGATTTGTGTTAAATGTGTATAGATTGACTGTTTTATAATATTAGACAGTTCTTTAATTAATTAATTGTTGTTGGAAGTAAGAAGTGGGCAGAACTAAACGCAAGATTCCAAAAATGAGTCATTACGTTTCAATAAAATAAAATTGTCTTGATTTAATGACTTTTGAATATAGCAGCATGAATATCAAATAGTCCATCATCTAAAGATAAACATCGGAGGGTCGATGTGTCGACGAGAGGTGTATAAATAATTTCCGGTGAGTAAAACCAAAAATATAAATATACCAAACAAATGTTGTCAAACAAACGGAGAACGAAAATGTAGAAACAAAACAGTATTTTTTACATTGTGGTTGTTGTTTCGGTATGTATGTATCTTTTAAATATTTTCATTAAGTCATGTGCTGGGAAAGGGCATAATACAAAGTTTGTTTTACAAACATCAAACATAATGCATAAATGGCAACAGTCAGCTTCCAAACCAACTCTACTTTGGGAAATATGTTAATAATGTTAATGTTGTTGGTTAGATGAAATCGTAATCAACGCATCGATTCTAAGAAATGGGTGAACCAAAATAATACTTGGCCCCTGACCTGTGAATGAATGACGTAAATTGTGTAACGGATAATTGTATGCAAAGTTTGCATTGCAAACAAACAGAAGTCTTGCCACTACTACTACTGCGTATGCGTACTATGCGTAGCGTATATGACTTTGTGACCCACATTAGTTTTACAAGTGTGCATTTACATTCAATTTTGATCCATGTCACATGATTTATATTCATGGCACAATTTCTAAGAAATATCAATAACAAATCATTTCGTAATCATAATAACATTCTTCAGACCATATCTAGCTATTTATTTATCACGATGTCGATGTCCAATTTTAATGTTCTAATAATGATGTACACAGATTTGATATATAAAAAATATATCATTTAATAACCGTGCGTTGTTCCAGTTTCCAGTACGTGATAATGGCATTATATAGCATTTTGGTACACGACTATTTAGGTATACCTTACCTTGTACTTCCCTTTGATGCTGTTGGAACTATGAATACAATTTTATGAAAAAGATATAGTCTAAACAGACAGAGAGATCATCTTCATTCAAAGCTATCGCTTTAATGACCAATCATATAGTCATTTGCCACACGAAACTTAAAATAGTAGATGGAAAGAAAGTTTTATGAATCATGACAAATACATGAAAAATGTTTTTCTGTTTATTCGCACTCTACCCACAATCATTTTTTCCGTTTACTAACCTAATTTTAATTTAATTGATATTTTTATTGTAGATTTTAAAAAGACAAAGCCTGAAATATTCATGTGATAGCGGTTGCTGCCTACCTACTCCTCCTTAAATCAAACCACAGTTTTCCCATCCTAAACACTGTGATCAAACAATGGAAAGAACTATTAGAGACGTGTAGCCAGCTTTGGCAAATTGTGTTAAAAAGCAGTGTAAGAAATACTGTAAGCAGAATATAATACTCACCGGTCACAATGCCGGCGTCCTCAGGTGAATTATGGGGGCATCATTTGATGCCCCAAGTTATTGAAATTGACATCCTTCTGCCCACGGGAGTGGTTGTTCCTTTGAGATGTTCCCGTGATCAAACGCTTCATAATGTTAAAGGTAATTTGGAAAAAATATATCATTGATTTGATTAGGAATAAAATTAAACATACATTCAAACTGATTAAACTATCTTTTTTTTATTCTCAGCTCAAGTGTGGAGGGAAGGCCCCAAGTATCCATTCTTCAATTTATTGTCATCAGATGCAGATTATGTTTTCACTTCTGTGACGTTAGACGCGAAAAAGGAAGAGTTTCACGATGAATCAAGACGTATATGCGATTTGCATTTATTTGTTCCTTTTCTAAAGTTGGTGGAGCCCAA
>JAITYZ010002368.1:0-10328 GCA_027744595.1 Paronellides praefectus
GCCCCCACTTTAAAATAAAAAAAACCTTTAACCAAGTTATATGGTCAATAATAAAAAAATTAGCTATTTTACACTGGTGCCAATACAAAATGTCGAGTGTGGTACGTGAAACGACGATGACGATGATAAACTCACAACAAAAAGATCGGTTTTTGGTTAAAAAATTACTCAAGGGGATTTCTGGAGCAACTTTATGATAAGATTTTAACCATTTTTTACTGTAATTTTTTTCTTTCTACTACACACACTAAACTAGTGTGAATTTCAATCTCTTTTGACTCCTCACTTTTTTATGTACACCAATATGTACCGTGCTTATTAGATGGTAATTAAAAAATTCCATTTGAATCTTCACTAAAAAAAATTCCTCAACCAAAGTATTATTTTAAGGCGTCAAAAAGAAAAAAAGAAAGCAAATAAAAAAAACAACCAGCAGCATACTACATCTCTAAACTAAAGTATATATTTGGTTTATTGTCCAAGGTTTGTTCATTATCATCATCTTTCTTCAAAACTGAACCAGTTTTCATGCCTTTTCATGTTACTTTTTCTTCTCCTTCTTCAGGTAAGGCAGTCTCTCATCATCATCATCATCATCATCTTCTCCTTCACTTTTTTCAATCTCTGTTTTTTTAACTACTGTGTGTGCCATGTGTTGCGTCAAAATGCGCTCTTGAAAAAAAGAGTAACAAGAGAATGAGAGATAAGTAAAACATGATATATAATTATATGTTGTAGCCACTGTAGTACCAACAAACATTATGTTCAGTCACTTCATTTATTACTTTCATCATTAATCCTAATACATGACATTCTTTGGCAAATTGAATGTAACAAAAAAATTAAAAAATAGATGGTGTGATGAAGATGATGAGGATGATGATTATGAGAGTGTGATTATCTACTGACAACTCAGCAGAGAAGGAGGAAAGAAAAGAAAGAAAAAAAACGGTTCACCAACTCGACACCCATCAAAAACTGCTCCTTGTCTACACAAATGAAAATACAAGTAGCCATAATGTAACTAGCAACAAGGAGTAAAGTATATAAAATAAACTGGTGATATTCTCATTATCCTCATCATTTTTTGCAACTTTTCTCCCAAATCAATTTTTATTTTATTCGTAACATCGTTACTTTTTTTGCGCGATATCCTTTTTGTGAGATAATTAATTTTTGCTGAGAAAATAGCAATGAAACAAATTGCATGAATTTCTTGTTTATTACACACACATTCAACTGCAGTATACGGCAAATAGAGAAATATGTACTTTACCAATCATGAAGAAAAACCAAGTTTTTGTTTCGAGTTTTTTTTATACACAAAACACTTAATTTGCCAGATTCATTTGTGAAATTCGGAGAATGTTGAGAAAAAGCTTCTGGTTTCACGCCCATCATCACTTGCAATAATTATTTTACAAAAAACAGATACTAATTAAAACAATAATTATTATTATTGTTTAACGTTTTTGTTTATAGATCAACTCACACAAGTGCATTCCCACATACTTAGGTAGGTACATATTGTATACCTATATAATATGCTGCGACACAAGCATAATTTTTACTAAGCAAAAATAAAAATATTGTTTTTTTTGTTTCGTTCACATTTAAAACATAAACGATAAACTTGATAAATGAAGAAAACTTTATGTGCAATGTGATTGATGGGTCGGTAAAAAAAACGTTAACAAGGTGCGACTGAAATCAGCGCAGTCACTTCAAAAGGAAAGCATTACTGAAAGGAAGGATGATTTGCCAAGCCGTGCATATTATAACCCACAGAGAAAACGTAACGATCTGTTGATCCAAAGTAAATTGGATTTCCTTCCAAACACAAAAGAAAGGAGTAATAATAATAATGATACCTACACAGCATCTCAAAGGAAGCCCTCACCAAAAAAAATCCGCCAAAGATACACAACACACCATCATCCATCCATACCACACGGCATTTTGCGAAAAGACGCTAAAAAGGTGTGGGAAAAGCTAAATTGCTTTATATACATTTTTACCACCTATATTGCTATTGATAGTTAAAATATATTTTTTTACTCTCATTGTTTGTCTACACACTTCTTTATGTTTTTAACCATTAAATAGTTTACACACCACTTGTGTGGCTGCCACATATATATCCCCTTTTAAAAAGGGTCTATTACCACGAATACTACTACTACCACCTTGCAGGCGGTGGTTAAAAAGATGTACGAATGTATGTACATCATCATCTGCTCTATGAAAACGGTCGTGAACCGGATTCATGGTAATTTTTCACACATTCGTTGAGGAAAGCTCTTAAAATGGCACTTTTAAAAATTACCTGGCACCTCCTTAAATCATAACTACATTTCAGTTTTGATTGTGTTTTGACTTCTTTACTGTATGAGGGATTTTTTTTGTACCCCTTGTTTTATATCCTTCGGTGGTGGTGGTGGTGGTAATGGTATCGCACACCAAAATATTATTATTATGATGGTTATGGTCAAATACATAATATGGCATGTAGGTATATATATACTTTTTTTGTGTAATGTCCGCAAACATTCTATCCGCAGCAGAGCATCACCTCTTCTGGTAAAAGGTAACAAACAGGCAAGAAGAGAGAAAAAATCATAAAAATGTCAATGTGAATGTGTGAATAGAATATTATTCACTAACTATTTCACCCTTAAATTTTCCAAAGGAGGCTCAACCATACAAGGACTCACAATTACGTTTCCACCCAAGTGCAAGTGCAGAGCAGATATAGGCAAGTATAAAAAGTGTACATTTGCTCATAAGCACAGAAGAAGAAGAAGAAGAAGAGAAAAAAACAAGGAAATGTTCATTTGTAGAGCGACAAGGGAGTCATAGGGGCAAATGGAAAATCAGCCAATGAAAGTGTAGTATTTTAGAGCTACGATATAAAAATATTCATCCTTCCAAAAATCCATACGCATCTATAGTACTTTTTCAAGCCTTTTTTAAAAATCAAAGGAAGAAAAAGTGTTGTAAAATGGAATATTATGATTGTTAGCATGTTTACACTAACCAAGCTATTATGATACAGTGTGCTGCTCGCTAAGATCCATCTAATTCAATTTAACTTGAAATTGTAGAAATCACAGGTTCCAAAAAATAATATTTGCTAAAGTCAATTTACAACGTGAGGTGCGTAGTTTAGTGTTTGTTGTAACAGCAATTTCACATCGAAAAGAAAATCAACAGGAATATAAGTATATATAATAATAGCATAGTATTTTTTTAAGCCATGCATGACCATTTGCTTTGATTATAATGGCACTCTTCATTGAAATAAGGTTGATTATCTTAATTATCAGTGTCATTACAATTTGCTATTAGTCAAGTGAAAAAAATCTGTGTGTTTATCTGTGTAAGCGTCTGTGTGTATAATCTTGTCGCACACATTCTCTCGATACTAAAAAAGAATGGCAACATTTATGATTATTTTTACTCATTCACCAGCACATATATATAAATGCCACCATTTTTTTACCATGTACTGCACAATGCTTTTAAAAATAGAGGTGGAGTTGCGCTGTGTATCATTTCTGATTGTGCCCTGTTTGAACTTGCACAAAGTGAATTTGTTTGTAAGAGGCATATGTTTATATGGTATGATACTTTGAGAGTGGTCGAGGAGAATACACATTTTCATTCTTTCCTTTTATTACTGAAACTTATTATTATTATTAGACATATTTTTTTATCTTCCTCTTGGGTTAACGAACAATTAACATGAGGATGGTAAGTGGATCTATGTAATTTTACGGTTGAACTTTGTTAATGATCAACTAACGATATACATTTTCTTTTGGTGGTGAAGATGGTGGAGATGATGGCAGGGATGTTGATGATGAAGCTTCGACTACTGTGCAGTTTTCGTCACTCCACAAACACCTCCTCCTCATTGTCAGGTGTACTTTCTACACACACTCTCTAATCCCTCATCACCAAATCCTTTTACATTTGTTGTATACTTTTTTGAAAAAGCTTTAAAACACTTTTTTAATACCACTGAAATATAAGTTGTTTTAAGATACAAAATATGTACATATATACTTTGATGTATGTATGTATTATGTAAGTAGTAAAGTGGTATACGAGTTGTTTTTTTTATTTTGACTGATGAAACTTATGGATTGCTGGCAGGTGTGTTTTTTTCTGGGGAAAGGTGATCTAATAATGAGACGAAACAAAAAGTTTCGAAATATGGTAAAGTACTGACAATATAAGCAGGATAATATCACGCCTTATTTCTTAATGTATAATAGGAAAATAGGGGGAATAGTAATATACAGTTAAAGTTAACACCAACACCAGAAGAAGAAGAAGAAGAGAGAATGGAATAAAGGAATGATGATAATATCACCACCACAAGAAGATATGTTGACGATGATGATGGTGTGTGTGTATTTATTTATGAGGGCAAACGTGTGGGCTTCACCTATGGATGAGTTCGTGATCCTCCATGTTTATACCTCCATTTTCATCATAACAATCTATTTTGCCTGTTGTGTAAGCATTGTCAAAAAAAATACAGTAAACACTCAGTTGCTTTATATGAGGAGATCCAATCCACTCACTCACAGTCGCAGATTAGTATTTAGTATACCTACGTAAATATGCAGCCATATAATAATAATAATATGTGATTCACAAAACACGAGAGAGAAAAAAGTGTAATATATTATCATTAGGAAGCCCACATGCAACAAGAAGAAAAAAAGAGAAAGAAAAAATATACAAATGTATAACAAATACGTTTAAGTCTATAAAGTATACAAAGAGGGTAGAGATAATCTTTTAAGGAAAGAATAAATAAATATGTGTAAAAAAGAAGACTTGAGTTGAAAAAAAATGATTTTTTTTCTGTTAACATTGAGCTATTAAAAAAAGATTTTTTTTCTGTTAACATTGAGCTATTAGTACTTACATTGTTCTAAAATAGTGAACTAAACTAGATTTCAAAGGTGAGTACCGTACCAATTTATTATCATTGATTTTTATCTTTCTCCACGATCCTCTGTGTTGAAAAAAAGTATGTGTTGTATCCCCTTTCCTTCTTCATTGTAATTTCGTTAACTGTTTCTCATTCTCTTCTCTCTCTTTACCTTGCACATATCACCATATTATTATTATTATTATTACCCTTCATTGTAAAAAAGGTTTATTGAAATATTGGAGATGTAATAAAAATGAAATACAGCTTTTACAAGAACCACTGACTTTTCAAATTTTTCACGCATTTCCAACCGAATAATTGTAGTGTATGCACCTTTAATATATATGTATGTATGTATGTATATACATTGATATACCTACCTATATGCATGTATTTTATTTATTTTTATTATTACCATTACGCAACACCAACTTTGACTTACAGTTTTATTTGTATAGACAGACACTGAGAAGAGCAAGTGGGATGGGACAAGAACAATTTTTTTTGCACAATAATAAATAAAAATATGTGTATTGTCTGGTGATGTGGCGTATGTGTCTCTACTACACTCATTTAGTGCATTTTTTACGGTATACAAAGAGAGATGCTTTAAAAGATTTTATCAGGAAAGAAATTGCAGCAGAGGACTCAAGTATAATATACTTACATGCACCTATTTATGTGCCTTTATTTTTTGTGAAAAATTCCAAAGAAAGAGCCACTTTTTCTACATAACACATGCAATTTGATTTATAGTCCATCATAAAAATATTTTGAGCGAATAAAATATATGTGAGCAGAAGAGGACCAAATTTTTTTGAGGGATTCAATAACATGCACTGCACTGACAAGTATACACAGTAATTTTTTTTCATTATTACAGATTTTCACCAGTAAAGTACCGAATTAAAGAGGATGAATGACGTGATAGAAGACTGTGATAATTTTCTTCTTTAAAAAAATAATGATGATGATACTACCACAATTACTTTATGATATGCCACATTTTCCTGAGCTCATCTGATATGTCAGTCAAAAAACACGTATTATTTAAACAAAAGCAAAAACGATGATGAGGGTAAAAGAAATAGATCTGATTGCTATTGTAAAACCTACATGGAATCACGATTTTTCTAAAAAAAATAGAATATGATACAATGTGTGAAACAAGTGAGTATGATAATATAACAAGAAAATAAAAACATTTTTGTGCACTCTTTTACATGTAATCACGAAAAAAATTCTGACTGAATGTTTTTTTTCTTGACAAGATATACATACAAACGTGTGTAGTGTAAGGCATAGGATATATAAAGGTATAAGCATTCAAGTATAACTTTGCTTTCACGGATCTGGGAAAAAATTGTATTGCGCCTCGTATTACCATTGTATTGTGCTCTTAATAAAACGTGAATATTGCACCTGCACTTATTTCATTTCATGTGCTGGTAAGGTACTTGTTCCATCTCACACACTCGCTTTTTTCACCTGTTCCCTATCAATCATACTTCAGCAGAGAGAGAGAGAGTCTGCTAAACCAGCTTTATACAGATATACTGGCGCTGCTTTGTGTCAAGAGTAAAAAAACGTACAAAAACGAAAAAAAAAATAATCAAGCTCATCTACACGAACCAGAGAGATTATTAGAAAATTACTGAACTTATCCGGATTGCTTTCCAACTTGCTCGAAAATTAAAGGCAAAAAAATTATTAGTTAGAAAAAAGGCAGAGAGAGAGACTTGTGTGTGAATAAGCCGCATTTTATTCTATGCAAAAGCACAACAACAGAGCAACATGCATGTTTGTACACTCTCGTTATTCAATTTATTTGGGTTTTTCATCTCTCTTCCACCTTTTTTCACCACCTTCTTGCTATGATGATGATGCCATTGCTCTCTCTCTCTCTCTCACTCTCTCTCTTCATATTGGATAATGAAAAGAGTTTATATATTTCTTTACCAACTTTAAAATGTTTAGATATAATTCAATTCATGACTGGACCGCTTGCTCAAACTCACACCATCACTTTACCTGTTTACAAAAAAAACGAGATGATATATAAACGCCTGCCCACAACTATGCGATAATGAATGAGTTAAAAAAGCATGCACCTTTTGCCGTGAAAACGAAAGAATTATTTTTATATTTTTTTCTGCAGTGAAAAAAATCGTAATGCTACAGAAAGAAGAAGGAGACGGAGAGCACGGACGAGGAACAAGAAGGTTTTGTTCGTGCTCTCCTTTTTTCTATAATAAATTGCGTTTTTGTTTACCTCATTTTTAGCATTTTCTTTCGCTGTCTTGTTTTGTTTTTTCAATAGTTTCCAATGAGCTTTCAAGTCACTTTGAGAAGAAGAAAAATGCATGCTTGAAACATTGAATATAGGTATTAAATTGACAACTCGCTTTTTAGCATGGAACTATATCGTAAAAAAAGCAAATAATGCACAAGACGAGGGAAAAATTATAGGTTTCAAGTTGAAAGGTTGCCCCTTCAAAATGACTTGTAGTTTTGATGAGATTGCAAACTTCATGGTGCACACATGATTTGATTTTGATTTAATTTCATTTCTTTTTTTACTATTGTATTTTATCAGACTTGCTATTGTAGTATAATAATACAGGAATAATATATATTATTATTATGAAACGTATTTATTTACACACAGAGGAAAAGTAAAAGAAAGCAAGCGAGGAATGGACATAATATGGTCAAACAGTGCGAAAGTAATTGTTTGCTACACGGATAAGATTTCCTCCTCCAGTGAGAGAGCGTATAAACATGTGAACAAAGTGTATTTTATTCGCTTGTATCATCCTCTATTATCTCACATCTTTGGCATATATTTATATATTGTGCACGTAACATGGCAGGTATTTGCGTAGCTTGAGGTATTTTATGCTGCGTAAATAATGGGAGATTCACACTTTTTATCTCACATTATTTTCTCCACAATTCATTTTCAAACTCCCTCTGTGATGAGCTGATTATAAAATAATAAAAAAATCTCCTATACAAATATATCAGGAATGGGTTGTCAGAGATGAAAACATTGTAGTGATAATAACAATATTAACTAGCTTTTCACGCCACCACACCGCCGTGTTCCGTCCGTCCAAAGCATATTTTTTATTCGTCTTCTTCTTTCAATCTTTGTGTTTTCTTGTTGTATTTTCATTATTACATCTCACATGTTCCACATTATTATGTCGCTCAGTCAGCAAAGTACATAATAATAATAAGTACTACACTGCACACTGGCCAGGTACAATGTAGTCAGAGCCCGATTGAGATTAGCGTGACTTATGAGATTTCGACAACCTGTGGCGCTGCTTTTAAGAGCACTTGACGTCCGCACATAGTTTACCATAATATGTGAGTGTACTGAAATGTGAATTTTTTTGTAGCCTTATTATATTTTAATATAACACGGATATGAATAGAATTCAATACACATACAAGTGGACACAAGAATGTTTATTAAGACAACGGCAGAGCAACAATGAGGTGTACACAATATGGGATGGAAATCATATCTGACTTTTGAAAGGGCTTGGCAATATTCCTCCGACCGAAACTATGCGTGAAATATATAAAAAAAAGTTTGTTGGCAGGCATGCTCTTTTACTATTACTCTTTTTAACAAAAAAGAAAAAAAAACATGTATGGATTGTTAGGAATCTTTGCTGCATAGGCACGTATTATATGGGTGTACTTCCTATTAAAGATTTCATGCAAGCAAAAGCAATAGGGAGGTAATCTTGAAAGAATTTTTCACATGGGTTCTCATAATACATTCTTCTTGTCCAATTGAATGAGCAACATTTTGTATGCATGTAAAAGCCACGTTGACCCCTCATCTTTATTTTCTCTCTCTCTCTCTCCCTCTCTCTCTCTCTCTGAGATGAAGGCTTAATAGAAAAAGGAAAGAATTGGATCCGTTCATTCATCTACACTCTTTCATGATGACGGTCGGGTTTAACGGTAATCACTGTACAATATTATTATTATTGCATGAAACAATCAGCATGCAATAATAATGCACAGAAAGAAGATGATGAGAAGAATAACAGAAAGAAACTTATACCTATGTGCGTATTATACATACAGGTAGATTTTACTATTATTATTATTATTATTATTTCATCTTCTGTGCACCCTGCCACCACCGACGAATGTATAAATGATGATAAAATGTGTAGAGCTAAAAACCACTTTACTTTCCCTTGTGTATTTACTGTGTGCCATGCACAAATCAAGATGATGAGACGCTTGATGGTCTGCCTAATTAGGCCGCAAGCAACCAATTACAACCAAATCAACTACAATCATGCAAGCAATTTTCATTCCCACACGTACACCAGAAAACGCATCATTTTATTGAGAGCACTACAAAAGTATCCAAATAAACATACATTTGTAAAGACAAGCGTCTTCGTGGAGGTATAAGGTAAAAAGGGATGACTGGTTACATGGTGTAGTTATTTGTTTCAGGTAAAAAGAAGAGGAAAAAATGTGGCGTGCTTATGAAGATTTATAATGCGTGTGTCTGATGTGTTCTGATGGCTTATGAAACCATTGAACGATGTCATTATCATGTGGCATCAGTGGGATCATCATCATCATCATCATTCTCGTTGTCGTCATTATAAAAAAAATCAACCAAGAAGCGCGGCCAGAAAAGCCACAACCACTCGTCAACTTATTCTTGACACGTGGATTATTTCTTTTGAGTTGTACGAATGCATGCATATTATTATTGCAATAAAATCCTACTAGTCGTGTGCTTTATTCGTGTACAAATAAAACACAAAGAAGAACAAAAAATATTTCACTTTATTCAATGTGCACCTACGTGTCTTTATGGAAGTTTAAGTAGTAACCCGATTTACTCTAGAAATGGCTCTGATTTGCTCCTCGAACTCTCTTTAAAATATTGAAACTTTGTCCGAATTAATAAACAAGCAAAATCAAAAATATAGCTTGTATATTTTTTTATTCTGATAGCAAATAGGTATGCATTTATTTGAATTAGCATAATAGGTGCATACGTAGAAAAATTAGAAAACTAACTGGCTCAAATCTCTGAGCAGATAAAAAAGAGGAAGAGCAAATCTAAAGCATTTATACCTACGCAGATATTGACCGGAAAGCAATAATCAGATGTATATCAAATATTGTTTTATAAAGAAAATTTAAATATGAAAATAGCTAAAATTATGCATTTAGTGGTGTATGCATGAATGCATAATGTAAGCAAAAAATGTGATGTTGATAGTTTCGATTCATATTTTGGAAAACATTGTATGGAGTAGAATAATTTGCTTTTAAAATTGCTATTATCATTATTCCTTTTTGTTACAGATAGATGAGATGT
>JAITYZ010002369.1:0-15654 GCA_027744595.1 Paronellides praefectus
GAAGTTGGCGGAAGGCGGGAGGAGAAGGCGTGCCAGGCTTGGATGCAAGCTGTGGAGGCGGACCTTGCCAGCTGCGCACACATAGCCGTAATTGGAACACTTATTATTATTATACATTCACATTTCGCAACCTCCAGTCCAATTTCTATCATGGCTAATGTCTATACACTTTACCCATTCCAGAAAACCATTTCCGGTGGATCCTGGAACGTGATAGGCCACTACCTGATCGACGTGTCCAAAGTGATCAACATTCTCCGTGGCTTTCTCAACACCCCATCAAAAGAGGGCGAGGGTGCAAGGGGCGGCCAGGTACACGCCGCGATGCGTCTCATTTCAGAGTTGCAAAGCCAAGAGGATAGCCAGCGACCAGCATGGGGAGCACGTCGACGGGAATGGAGCACCAGCTCATCCAGATCCACCTTATCTGATTCCTCCTACCTTACCGCGCAAAGCTCATGGAGCGAGGCAGATGTGGTGGATAACTGGCGGGATGAGCTACCTGGACTCCCCCCTCTTGTTGGACCAAGTGGCATATTTGCGAAATACGAGGATCCGACGGAGGCAAGTTTCAGATGCAGGTTGAAAACTGGTGGATCCACTCCTGGAGTGATTTCAGTGTCCCCACCAAAATCATCCCCTGTCAAACAAAATAATGGATTTGGAAAAGGCGGTAAAAAGACGAGCAGTGCGGCCCCTTCCCTGGCTGATTTAGACATGGACTGGAGACGATGAAAAGAAGGGAGACTGACTTTTAATAATAAATAATTGCAATAATAAATAAATAAAAAAGTATATACAAGAATAATCGATGTGGACCCCGACCACAAGTTGGTCATGGTGGAGAAATGCTTGGGATTCATACACAATTCGGGATCAAAGGCGAAGCTGTTGCTGGCAAAAGGTATCCTCCTGTGGCAAATGGAGGCGAGTGATGCAGCTGATGAAGTTGGCGGAAGGCGGGAGGAGAAGGCGTGCCAGGCTTGGATGCAAGCTGTGGAGGCGGACCTTGCCAGCTGCGCACACATAGCCGTAATTGGAACACTTATTATTATTATACATTCACATTTCGCAACCTCCAGTCCAATTTCTATCATGGCTAATGTCTATACACTTTACCCATTCCAGAAAACCATTTCCGGTGGATCCTGGAACGTGATAGGCCACTACCTGATCGACGTGTCCAAAGTGATCAACATTCTCCGTGGCTTTCTCAACACCCCATCAAAAGAGGGCGAGGGTGCAAGGGGCGGCCAGGTACACGCCGCGATGCGTCTCATTTCAGAGTTGCAAAGCCAAGAGGATAGCCAGCGACCAGCATGGGGAGCACGTCGACGGGAATGGAGCACCAGCTCATCCAGATCCACCTTATCTGATTCCTCCTACCTTACCGCGCAAAGCTCATGGAGCGAGGCAGATGTGGTGGATAACTGGCGGGATGAGCTACCTGGACTCCCCCCTCTTGTTGGACCAAGTGGCATATTTGCGAAATACGAGGATCCGACGGAGGCAAGTTTCAGATGCAGGTTGAAAACTGGTGGATCCACTCCTGGAGTGATTTCAGTGTCCCCACCAAAATCATCCCCTGTCAAACAAAATAATGGATTTGGAAAAGGCGGTAAAAAGACGAGCAGTGCGGCCCCTTCCCTGGCTGATTTAGACATGGACTGGAGACGATGAAAAGAAGGGAGACTGACTTTTAATAATAAATAATTGCAATAATAAATAAATAAAAAAGTATATACAAGAATAATCGATGTGGACCCCGACCACAAGTTGGTCATGGTGGAGAAATGCTTGGGATTCATACACAATTCGGGATCAAAGGCGAAGCTGTTGCTGGCAAAAGGTATCCTCCTGTGGCAAATGGAGGCGAGTGATGCAGCTGATGAAGTTGGCGGAAGGCGGGAGGAGAAGGCGTGCCAGGCTTGGATGCAAGCTGTGGAGGCGGACCTTGCCAGCTGCGCACACATAGCCGTAATTGGAACACTTATTATTATTATACATTCAAATGAAAAGAAGGGAGACTGACTTTTAATAATAAATAATTGCAATAATAAATAAATAAAAAAGTATATACAAGAATAATCGCCAACCAGGTATGTAGATATATTGGCGAGCTATTAGCGCACATAGGTAATCATTTAACGCCAGATTGAATTTAGTGGATGGATGAGTGAGAATAATGAGAGCTCCATTTCCTGTGATATATATTATGTGAGGTGGGTTTGTCTAGTGTGTCGGCTTTAATCAGAGTTGGCTGAACATAGTTTGTAAATAGATAGTTTAGTTGGTAGTTGACTAGTCATGGTAAATAAATATGCATATAAATATTAAAAAGAAAAATAATAAAAATTAGGAATCGGTATGTAAAATTGTGTCATGGGGTAATATAAGTTTTTAAATTATGGATGGTAGTAGTCGTAGTGGGGTTTAGTGTAGTGTAGTAATATCCCAACATTACTTTCTCTTAAATGTTGCTATATTATGTAAATAAGGAATATCATTGTCGTTAGTTTTGAGCTCTACCACGCTTCTCATTTTTTTAAACACTTTTTTTTAAACTTACGTTTTATCTCTCATTTTTTATAATTGAAGGAGGATCCTATCGTGTGGGAACCCATACTTTCTTAAATACAAACAACTGTCATAGTTAGTCCGCTTTTAACTTATTCCTCCCATTTATTTTATTCTAATTACTGTTTGAACTACTTTTAGTACTTACGCTTATGGTCTTATGTAATGAGAACAGATTAACAGATTATAATTGTCGAAATAAAGGAAAGCTACAGCACAATCCAATTCTCTTTATTATCTATTATTTCCCCTCAACTCATAACAATCCACTCAACTGCACAAGCACAGAGGACAGCCCTTTAATTGAACCAACATAAAAATAGGTAGGTATTGTTGTGCAAAGGATGCAAAACTACACACAAAGTGCGTCCTCTCACCTGCTAACTAATTAAAGGTAGGATGTGCATAACGTGCCAATGTAGTATTTTTGCTGTACATTTGATTGGAGATGTCCAATGTAACTTCTCAACTTGCCCCACATCACCATTTTGTTAATGAGGAAAAGAGCATAATAATATCATCCCATTTACTATCATGTAAATACACCTCCATCACTATTTATTTATCTCCACATATTTATCCCCTTTTCAACTCTTTCCCCTCTTGTCAAAAACACCTTTGTTTTAAAAGGGATTTGTATTTGGAAATGGTTTGATTTGTGCAGAGTGCAGACTGCTCTTCCATCCTCATCTCTTGAAGAGGATCCTGTGGAGATGAGCACTTCCCTTCTGGTAACCCTCAATGGAACAACACAATAAGTTGTTGCTTAACTTTCAACTGCTAACAAGCAAACCTCTTTTATCTAAAAAAAAGACTTGGAAGTTTGAATACATTTTGAACTTCAAACTTTTAGCGATTTGAAAATAAAAGAGTAAATTCGTATTCAAAGTATACAAAAATCTGGTGGTAATCATAATATATTTTTTATCCTTACATCTCTCCATATTATTACGCATCGAAAGTATATAGCGTCCTCATAGCAACACTTTTGTTACGTATCAAAATATTAATTAACCTTTCATGTTTAACTACTACACCTTAGCTCAGAGTACCTGTCATTTTGTCTCCAGCTTTTGAAATATGCTGATTTCGAAAATATATTCAAACTTGTAAATCTTTTTTTGAGATCCAATCCAAGTCTCAAGTGGATAATATACAACAGGTATTGCATAAGGGGCAAAATAAGGTAAAGGTGCATACAAGGGACATGAGCTGATAACCCTGTGCAAATTTGAAATAGTGTAAAAAAATTCATAGTGGAATGTGATGATGATGATTAGGAGTATGCTTGAGAGGAATATGGACGCATAATATATAAACTATAAGGAGCAGATAAGGAGCTACTCACTCTAATTCCAGCCATGTTTTATTATTATTATCCTTTAGCTTTGCAGTTCTATCATATTTTTGTAGCATGATATCGTTTTAGCTCGCTATGCTTTCCCAAATGCTAAATCATGTCATTGGATTGTAAAGTTGAAGAAATGAAAGGATAATAATAATACGAATGTTATCTTGTGATGCTATTATTATTGCAAGAAATTAGAGATGCAATGAATGATTTTGTTTGTTAATTTGGATGGATGGATGGTGGTGCTTAGCTTGTTTACTTGTCAACTATAGCTATAATAATAATATGTCAACATCTCACTCAACTCAACACGCAATGGAATAAGAGTAACAAGAGACGTGTGTGTGTACCTTGTTCGTAGCTTTACCCGCAAATCCAAAGCAAGGGATTTGAGTAGAAAAGTTTGAGGAGAGATTGAAATGTTGAATGTAGCGCAGTGCCCTGACAGATGACCCCATCTAAAATTGGCAAGAAGGTAGGAGTGAAGTCTGATTTTCTAATTCTAAGATAAATGCAGAATAATAATCTCATATGTTTTCGTTTTGCGTGGATTTTTGTCTCTCGTATTATTATCCTACCACACAGCCGCAAGGGCTATACGGTGAGCAGCTAACGAAACAAAGGTTGTGAGAAGCGAGCAGAATCCTGTCGCCAATAATAATTACCACTTTAATTAACTTTCATTTTATACTTATTGTCACCACTCTCTCCTCATTCCCCTTCCTCCAAATCATTAACACTCTTGTTAAGACTCCCATTTTTGTTCAAGGGAAAGAGAGGTAAGCTATCATTCAAACTAACAACCAACAATTATTGGGATACAGTTGCAATAAGTCAATTAACCAACCAAATTCCTATTTTAATTCCAGTTGAACAAAAGAAGAAAGAATAGGATTTTGTAGAGCCCTAAGTCTAGCTGAGTCGTTGGAAGGAGCCACACAAGTTGAAGGTTGAAGGAAGGTTTTGTGGAGGCCACACAACTCTCACAGCTGTCCCACTTTGTACCCCTTCCATGGCGTCCCCCGCTCCCCAAGACAAGAAAAGAGGTCTTGAGTCAACCCCAACTACTATTAAATAATATGCTATTATTAATATCCTCCTCATCACCATGTCATACATTTGATTAATTTTTATTCATTTTGATTGTTTTAGTGTTTAGAGGAGAGGAGTTGAGAGAGGCTTTTGGACCAACTCTAAGGAAATTGTATGATCAGTTTCCAGAGTCTCTACCCTTCCGACAACCGGTCGACCCTCAAGTAACTTTTTGTTTTTCTTATTACACCACTCTCCTTAATATCTTTTTAATCAATTATAGAATGGTAGCCACTTATACCAATTGATTGATTGCAGGCTCTGAGAATACCAGACTATTTTAGCATAGTCAAAAAGCCAATAGATTTGTCTACAATAAAGAAAAAGCTCGAAAGTGGTAGCTATAGTGACCCCTGGGAATATGTTGATGACGTCTGGCTCATGTTGAGTAATGCGTGGCTGTACAACAAGAGGAGCTCTCCAGTTTACCGTTTCTCTACCAAGGCAAGTTTGGGATTGGGTGGGCTTCCACTCGTAACGAGTCTCCTCCACTCTAACTCCACTCTAACCATTCATTCTCATCTTTCAGCTGTCACAAGTGTTTGAAGCAGAGATGGATCCGGTGATGCGGGCATTAGGCTACTGTTGTGGCCGCAGCTACTCCTTCTACCCACAAACACTCTGCTGCTCTGGGAAAGACATGTGTACGGTTCAGCCCTTTGCCAACTACTACACCCATCATCATCACATGTACGACAAGTTATCTTCTTCAATCAACCATACTTATCATAATAATCTCAATCATGTTCCAATTCAATTTAGAAACAAGTACTTTTGTCACAAGTGCTTCACTCAGTACTCTGGAGATACAATAAGCTTAGGAGACGACCCCACGACGTAAGTTATTTATCATATCATCTCTTTATTATTTATTTATTTATTTGTCATCATCATTCAACTTGCATTCCGGCTCCACCCACAGCTCAATCCGGAAAGACGAGTTTGTAGAGATGAAGAATGAGCACGTGGAACCCGAGCCCTTTGTGGCATGCAATGTTTGCAGTCGCAAGTTCCATCAGATTTGTGTTCTTCACCTGGATTCCATTTCGCCTCAAGGGTGAGTCCCTACGAAAACAAACAACTCCTTTGCATATAGAGTAGAGAAGAGATTGAGACCATTGAGCAGTATTATGGGAGAGCAAGGCTTTTTCAAATTACACAAAATATTATTACATATTACCAATGTTTGCTATTGTAGATTTACGTGTGGGAATTGTATGAATGTGAACAAGGTGGTGGAGAACAAATTCAGAGCAAAAAGTCTGCATGTGACAAAGCTGGGTGCTTTCATTGAAACGCGGGTAAGAAACTTTTTGAGAAGGAAAAAAGTGGATGGGAGTGGAGTACATATTCGTGTCCTTTCCTCCTCAAACAAAGTGGTGGAGGTGCAACCGGGAATGAGGAGGAGGTTCGTTGGGACGCCAGAAGAGAGTCTCAAGGATAACATGCCGTACAGGTAGCCCTTTTGATTTGTTGTGAAGCCATGGCTTGCTCAGTGAGCACCAAGTGCTTTCATGCCTTTTTTATGCTTTGTTGCTTTACTCTTGTCAAATCATTATTACTTCTCATTATATTATGCATGCAGCTCTCATTCCTTTTCCATTGTCCCCAGAATGTTCTCAAACAAGCGATAGAAGATAAGGTATCATCCGTGGCGGAGCTACCATATTTTGAGGGGGATTTCTGGCCGAGTGCCTTGGAGGAGTGGATAAAACAAGTGGATGAGGAGCAAGATATTATGGCAAGTGACGAAGCTCGGGATATTTCGGTGGCTCAAGTGGATGGAGGTGGGGCGAGAGTTGAGGAATCAAGGAAAAGTAATGATGGGAAGGACAGGAAGAAGATATGGGATGCTGAGCATCTTAGCAAGGATCTGTCCGCCAAGATGTTTGCCACGATGAAGACAGAGAAGGATATGCACTTGGTCATTCGTCTGCATTCCGCTGAGGCAGCAGCTTCTCTACCAGTAAATTCATTCATTAATTATTATACCTAAACTAATTTAAATGATAGTCGCATTGCGCATTTTGAACAGGAGATTAAAGATCCAGATCCCCTTATCCCTTGTGAATTGATGGACGGTCGGGTTGCATTCTGGACACTGGCAAGAGACAGACACTATGAGTTTTCGTCCCTTCGGCGAGCAAAATTCTCTACTATGGCCATGTTGTATGAGGTGCACAATGAGGGGGGTGTGCATTACGTGTGTAACAATTGCAACAATCAGATAGAGACAATTAGGTATACCTTCTTCTAAGCATCTCTCTCTCTCTCGCAACTCACTTTCAAAAATGTTACTCATCTCTCTCATTTCTTTGATGAACAAAGGTTCAACTGTAGGGTATGCCCTGATTTTGATCTATGCGTTGCCTGCCTCCAAGACACTGGTCATCCTCACAAAATGGAGAAAGTAGCTGCCAAGATTGACAACTCAACTGATGCACCAAAATTGAGTGTTGAGATTGACAAGTGCGTTGAGTACTTGGCCCATGCACGTGAGTGCGCAGATCCTGGCTGTTTACTCGCCACCTGTCGAAAACTGAAGAGCCTTTTTCGTCATGCCAAGGTACATGCTCACAAAACCTATATATATATCCACCTTATCTTTGTGTCTCTGCTTATTATTATGAGTCACTCTTTTCACTACCCATTAGCTGTGCAAGAGAAAATGCTCAGTTAGCAAGCAACTCATATCCATCTACTTTCATCATGCCAAAAATTGCGAGAAGGAAGTGTGTCCACTATCCTTCTGCCATCCTCTCAAAGACAAATTGTACCAGCAGCAGCAGCAGCAGCGCCATCAACCATCAAGATGAGTTGCTCCGTCGTCGCAGAATGGAATGGAAGTGGGCCTTAAGCCAGTAGCCACAAATATCGTATAAAATATTCAAACAATGCCTTTCATTGTTAAATGCTCTCTAGAAATGTTTACATGATTACAGATTAAGGCAAGCATATATCTTCTTTTCATTGCTCTACGGCGAAAGAGTCTCTGTTTTAATTAGACAAAGTGATCTAGCATCCCATGAATGAAAACTTGAGTGCCTGTTTAGTTAAAATTGTATTTATTATGTATATAGTCATATTTATAATGTTTCGCTGTGTTTGCATAAAATATGGTTAAATAAAATGATAGTTATTTTAAAACTTTCGTGTACTCTTTATTTTTTCCGTAAATATATATTAATTGGATATCATTATTATAATAATCAGTTATTTCGACATATTGACCATCATATCATTTTGAATGACGGCACAACAACACGATAGTTGACAACAGGACAGCATAAGAAAGAAAAGGATTTCATATTTTATTTTTTTTACACATCACTTTTTGTTCCGAAGTTTCTCCTCCATTTATTTCCTCCCCCCTTTTTCCCTCTCGCTCTCCTACATCAGTATTTGCTCTAGAGTAGCCATTTACTTATTAGCTATCATCATGTATACCTGAGGACGTCAAGACAAGGAGAGGAGAAGAATGATAAGAATTTAGTAGGCAAAATTAGAATCACAAAGTGTTTCCAATCATTATGCTAAAAACACAACTTTCTTCTTATCTTGACTTGGATTCTTTCTAAAATACTCGATTCACTTGTCACATATATATATTTACTCGTCAGCTTATAAATACAAGATACATTCTACCATTAATTAGTAATATGCAGCTTCACCCCTTTTAGTAGAATCCTAAAAAATAAAAGTGTAGTTGGGCCACCACTACACCATTATTATTCCAAGTACACTAAGACACTTTAAAATTAAACATAATATTTTACACTATTTACATCTATCTGGCATCCTTTCAAAAGGCGATACATCAAAGACATAAACCAAACAGGTGGCGGCCACAAAATCATTTAAACTACTAATAATAATGACTAATAATGGATGAATCGACCAAAAGTAATGATAGTAAACTTTTTGAAATTTGTAAAATGTTGAGAGGATTGGACATGATATTTTAAGCCTACAATAATATCTCACCTCTTAATTCATTCAACATTACATGGATAGTACTTTTTTAAACCCTCTCCATATTCCATAATTAATATTCCACATTACACTACTATTTTGTATCACTTGGAATCAACATAAAATGTGGAAGAGTCTGTCTACGCTACTACTTGCTTCCTTTTACCTCTTCTTTTTACTCTGGTTTCTCAAGGGAAAACCATCCAATCATTGGAAGCAGCAGCACAATTACTAATTGTAAAAAAACTCAAAAATAAAGATATATATTATTTAATGTAGTTTAGAAAGTGAAAAGTGTTGGGTTATTATTATACAATAGCCGCTAGATCGCCCTCCTAAACTCCACACGATGCTTTGTCAAATTAATTTATGTAAAGTATTACTGAACCGAGCAAAACAAGTGACATGACGATTATTAGAAAAATTAAATAAAATGTTCATGTCATCATACTGCCTTTAACAACAGCAACAATAAAAATGATAATAATAATAATAATAATAAGGATAACAGGTATGTGTTTAAGTGTGTGTGTTTATCTTTTTTTTTCTTCTAGCACCGAGCAAAATAAAATTATTCAACAACAACAAAAGTAATAATTTGTATCACCCAACCACTAACTAGTATATCAATTTGATTTAATGATTCAAGTGGTGGTGGTTTGGAGGTGGGCACATAAAAAACTAAAAACCTTGGTAAGATTAAAGTAGGTGATATTAAATGGGCTCACAACAACAACAAGAGTAGCAAGGGTGACTCCACCTACTCCGTCCCCCCTCTCTCGCTCCATTCCTTTCACTAACTTTAAATACTCTTAAACGCACAATAACAATTATTATTACTCTCACAATCAGCAGTTTGTAATTAAGACTACTTATAATTAATTTTACAGTTACCTGTCTATATACTTTGCAATCTCTAATCCTTGTTGCAGGCTAATAATGATAACAATAATGACAATTGGAGTTTTGTGGTTGTAGTCGTTATTCCTAACTATTTGAATAATTATAGCTAGTAGTAGTAGTAGTAGTAGTAATGATTTCTTTGTAGTTTTGAAAGATTCCCTTTTTATTTTTCTTCAGTTTCCTCTCTTTTTTGCTGCTTCACAATGCACTAATTATGCATTGCACTCATTAAAAAAAATTACACTTTAAATTCCGTTTGTTTATAATTTTCTTTAGAATGCGAGCGTTTCGCGGAAAATGCGGCGAACGGTTTTACCCACCGAGGTGGTCGACGGAGGGGACGTTGTTGAATGAGTTATCTGTGTGGGATAAAATACAAGGACGTTAGACACAAGGTGTACAATATATATTCAACTTATTTCTTATCCTTTCTTCATTTAAAAATAAATGCAACTATGTTTGATTTTGCAACTTACGCGAAACAAGTAAGGTTGTATGTCAGGATATGACGTATCAAAAATAAGGTCAACTTCTGATTGTGCGGGTATTTTTGGTAGATACTGCTGGCGGTTCATGACTTCCGCGATGAGAACAACTTTTTCCCCCACCAACTCTCCCAAATACTCCCGATTCATTTGGCGCTCTATAACAAAAATGAAAAGGAAGAAAAGTTGATAAAGTGGTGAGTTTGAAGAGACTAGTTTTGATAGAAAATGGAGTTTGGAGGTGACTACTAGGTGTGTGGCTTGCCTATTTCACTACGAATAGTTTTGATTTCTATTCGGATTGTCCACACTTCCCAGGGCAAACACTCGGCAGCAAAAGGCCAGTTGACTTTCTTTTTATTGTAAAATTCGAGGGAGATTTGTCCACTTCGCACGCCATTCTCTGTCATATTACTAGGGTCACGGATCGCCTGGTCGAAAGCACTTACATAATGACTCATCGTTTTTGCTAAAGCACTCGACGCACATCTCACCTGAGAAATAACATTGCATAATGTAATTTACATTTTACAATTAGAATAAAAGAAGTCAAGATTTGAATTGGATGAGCTATTTTTAATATTCAATTTAGCTATATACTCACATATGTAAGATCAATAAAATCGCAGTCAATGTCTTCATATCCAATAGTTCCAATGGAGTATTTCCCCTCCTGTCTGTAGTGAAACTTGCCCAGGGTGCGATGAAACAAGATTGAGTGAAAAATACAGCTTACCACTTCGCTAATTTGGTGGCATTCTGTTGTCTGTTCAAAAATAGAGGATTTTTGTGCAATTAGCCTTTTTATTTAAGCGTACCATTTACTTTAACTAGCTTTTAAATTTTGTGAAGGGACTTACGAAATCAAAGGTTTGTGTCCTAGCGTTCATATCTACCAACAGTTGCTAAAAAAGTGACGCTCGAAACGACGACGACCACGGCGACGCTGCCTCGTTTCCCCGACGAACACAACGCTCAAATGGAACGGACAATTCATAAAACTTTGCAATTCTTTCTACCTTCTTTAATTACACGTTTCAACTCATTAATTTTGAAGGGGAGGGGATTCGAATCCGCACTCTCGCTGGACTCTGAATCTTTACTACACTTGTCAATTTGGAAAAGATTGAAAATAATTTTGTTTTCGAGTCAAACTGATCAACCCTCTGCTCAGCTGACTTTAAATACTGCTTCCCGAATAGAAGTGTACGAATTACGAATACGCTTCAACCCTCACTTTGTCATGGGATTATACAGGATAGATGAGCTTTTGAAACTAACTGCTAGTGATTAGCGAGTAATTAAAAGTTAATAAATGTAGTAATAATAATAATAATAATAATAATAATAATATCTCTTTCTTTCGTTCTTTCTTCTTTGAACGTTAGTGTGTGTGCTGTGGTTGTGTTGTTATTGTGGTTGTTGGAGTTGCTTAGTCACAAAAAAACACTTGCATTTGTTGTGAGTGCATCCGAGTCACACATGCAGAGTACGTGCAAAAGTGCAAATACGCTGTTGTTGCAATGATGATGGTGAGTGAGTTTTGAGGAGAGTATCTCTCCTTTATTCCTTTCCCCTGCTGTTTTGTTACCTGACCATCTTAATCACCATATTCACTTGACTTACTTTTGCTACTTCACCATAACAACAACAAGATAGGCTCTTAAAACCTTCCTACATTCAATCTTTATTCCTTCCCTACATGGGGGCATACACATTTCACATTACACATCCCAAAAATATCATCTCCAACAACAACAGTTGAAACTACTTTTTAGCGGGGCATGAGCCCATGACCACAATCTTTGGGAATGGGCAATTAGTAGTGGTGTAAATAAATAAATAATATTATGCAAAACTGAAATGGATGATCAAGCAAATCTACTGGCTAAATTTTAAATTCAACAGCTGAAGAAAAAGGGTGGAGAGAATAAGGTAGTCTTTACTTGTGTAGGTCTTCAAGATGCCATTGCGTCCTTCCTTACAAAATAATCAGATGAAATGATAAATGCTACGTATTATGCTACTTTATGTTTTATTTTATTCTTTCCAAAATAGACAGTTTATCATTTTTATTTTTGTCTCTTCAAACAATTATTTGATATAAATTATCCTTAAATTTTATTATATATTAAAAAAAACAATTTTCAGTTTGTATTTTCTCTCCTTCTGATGATTAAGTGTTGAAGAATGGCCATCATGATGAAGAATGACAACACTACTGTACCAACTACTACTATAAAATTACCTACAAACATAATGTTTTTGTCATCACTATTAATTTTAACACATTTATAACGGGATGTATGAGTAAAAATCATTATCATAGTTAATTGACAATCATGATCAACACTGGAAAATGTTATTGCACAACAACAACAACACAAAACCTTTTACAATTTTGAAAATAAGAAATTAATATATATGTGTAGTTTAAAGTTGACAATGTTCCGTCATCAAAGTATTATGTCATTTGAACTAAATGACCCATTTTTTTTTTTTACAAATTATCAATCTTTTCCCCGTCTTTGTTGTATTCATGAAGAACAAATGTACTTAATTTATAACAACTTCTTTTTTTATTATAAAGCTAATTAACATTTTTTAGTTTAGACTCTTGGAAAACCTTTTTTGTTTTAAACATGATTTCAGCTTGTTTTTTGGGAGGCACCATATTTTGCATTCACGTTCTGTTTTATAATAGTTTTTATAAAATAAACATAGTTTATGGAAGAAAGGTTTTCACTTTTACCGGACATGGACATAAAAAGAGAACAACAAAGAATGGTTTTAATTACGTATTCGTATTACTACATAGTTCAAGGTACCGTTTTTTGGTAGTTTTACTAAACTTATCAGTCATTAATTTCAAGAAATCAATCCAACCACGCATTTTAAATGTAGAACCAAGCTGCGACATTGTTGTGTTGTTTAGATTTTTCAAAAAATATAGTGTCATATTATAATTAACATTATTTTTTATATACTTAACTGTTTGAATTTTTGTTACCATAATTTTTTTTGAACTACTTCATCTTGATGTTCATCATCAAAAAGAGACAATGTTACATTGCATGCTAAAGTATTTCTAGTAATTTAAAGACATAATAATAATATCTTCACTTTGTTAAAAAGTTATTTTTTTTGTATATTATAATTATCTTAGAGCTTTGGTTTTTGGAGGACAAGGATGAAAAATTGGATGGGAGATTGTTTGTTCGTGGTCTCATGCTCATAATTTCGTTGTTACTTTAAAAATGCCCATATATAGTAATAATAATAGTTTTTAGTAATAATATGTTTCGTATTCATTTTGATCTCGGTTGAGTATAAAAAGTGGGATGATGAAAGGGCCAACAATTTTTAAAAACAATAACCATAATGTTTTCATTTTTTATAAGTTGTATAATAATAATAATTTATCAATGGTATTGGTGTTAAGAATAGGTAATAATAATGATTAACGGAAACAATCATATATTTTTTCTTGATTTATATTTTTTGTATATTTAGCACTATTTCTTCTTTGTTTATAAATTTTACATAATATTCATTTCTTTCATCATCCTCATCATCTCCTTTGTGTCTCTTTTTTTGTTGTAGTAATAACATATAATTTTAAATTAATTGTTGTTATACGTTTTTTAGAGTAATTGTTGACAAAAAATGTGTGGAAATTTCACGATAAGAATATACATATTGGAGTAGTAGTAGAACAGGAACATAATATATTAAAGATTTTGTAATAATAGTATGCAAGGGACTTCCATAATTTTTTAAAAACTAATTTACCTATTTATGTTACAGTAAAGTCAATTTTAATTTCTTTTACAGGAAGAAAAGTTGTTTTTAGAGTTTTTCATGATTCTCTATCAGTTGATTGAACAGCTTTGAGGTTTTTTTCTTCAAATTTTGCTTAAACATAATTTGGTAGACATAATAATATGTATAAGATTAAGAAAACAATCATCGTAAATAAGTACATTATCAACATCAACACAACAACAACAACAGTGTACAAATCAATAATACGAAAAAAATTAAACACATTACATTGCAACTTAAAGTTATCAAACATATTTCGGAAGCATTTGAATTTTGACAGTGAGTTCTCTCTCATCAGGTAGTTTAATTATCTTCTTTTTTACATTTATCGGAAAATAATTTGATTTAGAGTTTTTAGAGACAAAAAATTAGTGGATTCAGATTTGTCAACGCGCGCTATGAACTGAATTATCGGTTTTTATGGAGTAATTATATGATAATTGTAACAATAATAAGTATAGCAGTATAGGATAAATGGAAAGAACAAAAGAGACTGAAAGGAAATAATGGAATTACGTAGTAATCAATTTCATCTTCTTCACATATTTTTTTTTCATTTCGGTTTCACAGCAGCAGCAATGCAAATTTGTTTTTGTTTTTTTTGCTGAGTTGCTTTAACGACCACCGCCCATGCCGAATTCTCTGGCATCGTCTTCAGTGATATCGCCATATTGCCAGATGCACAAGTGTTTCGTCTTTGCCTCAGTCTCTGCTGCCTTGTAGTCCTTCAACTGAAAAGTAAATTATGGATCATAAGATCAAAATGGAAATATTGATACAACATAATATTCTTTGTTGACTTTATGACAAATTGAAGGGAACCAAAAAATGTTACGCGTACCAATTTCTGAAGGCGACGTTCCTTCTTATTTTCAACCAACAACAATCCTTCCTTGATCAACTTTTGAGCGAGGTCTTCTTTGCTAGTTTTATCTGCCAAAGTGACATACTCCAAAGTACCAACTTTATATTCTACGTTGAGAAGGAAGACTCCGTCAGTAGTGTCGTGACGCACAGCATGGACTGCCTCACTCGCAAAGTCCTCCTGAATCACAAATTAAACACGTAGTTTGTGAAATAAAATTTTAATTGAATTTTGAGCAAATAATGAACGAGTTTTATGCCAGTTATTCTAGCAGACTTACATCCGTTGCAAGAGTAACACAGGCCAAAGCATACTCCTTCGCAAAGGGTGCTAAACTGGAAGCAGCGATTGGGGGAAGACCGGCACATTTTGCTGCTTTCACATTTTCCCTGTTTCCATAGTCAACAAAGAGGACAGCAACCTCTCCGTCGGGCAATGTCTTTTCTACTTTTGCCCTGTACCATTCACCATCCCCAGAATATCGAGCAACACACAATTCCCCTTTCTTTGGAGTAAAAGCTCCACTAAGTGGAGGCTTTTCAGCAAGCTCCCTCTTAAGGTCGTTCATAAGGGTCTCCAACTTG
>JAITYZ010002370.1:0-10392 GCA_027744595.1 Paronellides praefectus
AAATCTACTATGGTACCAAATTTCAGCGAATTCTAAGACAAAAAGTTCGTGCCAGGAGTTCAGGTTCTTTAATGGGTAACTACTTTACACACCAGGACCAAGCATAAAATTAATGTGTTTCTGTCCATGCTTCCTGTACATGGAGAAATCATTTTGCCCAGGAATTATTTTTGCCTTTTCTGCTTCCGTTTACACTTCCCCCAAGGCAGCTCTTGAGACAATTGATCGTTTGCCCTGACCTCCACTCTTTCGTTGCGACTATTTTGACCCCATTTCCATCATCCCCAGAGTACCTACAACACCTTTCTACTCTCACTCCTGAACTTTTGCTCAACATTCCCAAGTATAAGTTGATCTGCGAATAACAAAATAGCATGCAACGTTTTAAAATCCTTATGATAATGAGTAGATCCTTATTGTTGTAGGTATATATTAACTATAAGCACTTACGTGTCCTCGGAGCACATCCACAGCTCTTGGTTGGGAAACTTCCAATCGAAATACCTCCAGAAGATCAGTTATACCGTTGTATGCGTTATCCTGGTCATCGTCTTCCAGAAAATGTTGCACACTTTTATGTAACATCTCAGCCAAATCTTGATCGAATTCTTCAAACGACCTTAGAAGAGATGAATAACAAGGTTTTATGTTATATATGTGGTTGGAATGCGGTTTAATTGTATTATTTAAAAAAGAATTACCTGTCAAACTTGTGGGTTTTAACTTTCATAACTGGATCCAGAAATAGGCTAGACACTAGGTCATTCATGTAACCAAGTTCGTCAACCGTTAGTTTCATGTTAATAGTGGTTTCCACTATTTTAGACGACTTTTGTGTTTTGTCACCCATTTTACATAAACATCAACCATATAGATACTTATAAACTAAGCACAAGAACGAGAACCCCAAGATGGCGGCCGATTTTGTATGTATAACAAACAACACAAGTGGTATACAAATTCGGCCGCCATCTTGTGGTTCTCGTTCTTGTGATTAGTGTATAATAAGCTGTACACTAGTTTAAACTTGTTTAGATTGAAATACCAAAACCTAACACACTTTCAGATTCACCTCACTATAAACGTATACTTTACGATTTTCTTTGATGTAAATAGTGTTTTTAAATTCGACCAGGGATGAAAAGTGAGTTAAGGTGACTTTCTGCGGGTTGAGGTAACTGCGTGGAAGTGTGTTAGAGTGAAGAAAACAGCTGTGTTGAGGTAATTGGGATAAATCACTGAAAAATTAAGCTTTGTGAAATGCTCTGAAATTGATTTTGTAACTTAAACAAAGTCCAACTTCAGGTCCATCAAAATTTATCGATGCAATTCAAATTTAAACAGAGTGGGCACATCTAAATCCTCAACAAAATTCAAAGAAAAAAGATAAGTGTGCTCTCCTTCGGGAATTCCAAGTTACGTTGTAGTACTGACCAGAGCTTGAAATGAGAATTCTTTAGTGCTGTTGCGTATGCGTGCCATGCGGTTGTAAAAATGCGGAATATTGTGGAAATATACATTTAAACAGGAATAAATAATTTTGTGTTACTTATTCATCTACAATAAAAAAGGCATAAAAGGCTTTAAACTTGCACATCATCAAAAGTACAAACATATGTTGCACGTGGTTGAAAGGAAAATTTGCTTCTCAATGTGCGTGAATATCATTACGATGATCATACATTTTGAAACTTATAACTTGATAAGCTGAAAGGGTCGCTACCTTAACCTTCCTGTTACTTTTTTTCTAGGCCTTATATGCAATTGGAGATTTTCTAAACGAAATCCCTGCTGATATAAACGAATATTGGCAACTATTCAATCTCTCTACTCACATGTTGTATTGTACTACTGTATATTTTGTTATTTGTCCATTTTGAACTACGTATACTACGACACAAGGAATTGTATCCTTCCATCATGTACCTTTTCTCTCTGCTCTTTTCGCATGTATTACAATTATTTCCATGTCAAAAGAATCGCGACTAAATAAGGCAAACAGTATGGCTACTGCTGCTCTGCTGCTGTTGCTACAACTTATTCTCTGTTGACTGAACTGAAATGCTGTAGAATCTTTTTTGTACGTAATATGGCTTCATCCATCCCAATACAATTTTGTCTTTTTTGTGTGTATACACAGCCTCCCTGACTTTTTTTATGGCATCATCACCGAAGAAAGGGGAAAAGGAAGAGAAATCTAGTTTAAAGGTTTTACCCCAAAAAAGCCTCAATTTCAACAACCATTCAGCCCTAAAATGTACAAATTTGATTGGCCTTTTCCCATTGAATTGAAATGTTGTAGTAGAATGTTTTCCAACTTTGAAGAGTGAAAGCAGGGAAGAGAGAGAGAATGAAAGACTGTAAGCCTTTTACGCTTTCTCTTCTTGCCTCTCTTTTTGTACACACTACGTTACTCCCACGTTTATTCTGAGATATTTGCATTGCACAAAAATGTGAACAGGATAAATAGACTATTGCTCGCCCTTAAATTTATAAAACCAGCTTTACTTTTTTGTGTACTTTTATGTATGTATGTTATACATACATTCGAATTCAAAGGGAGTACTGTCAATATAAACACACTCAAAAGTGTGTACGTATGTAACAGCGAATAACTATTAATGGGATGCATACACACGCTGAAAACTTTCTTTTTCTTTTGCTAAAAAAATGTGAAAACTTAAAAAAGGTAGGGACAGGAAAGCATACGTATGTATTTATGGATGGATGTTCGTAAAAGCGTGTAGAATTCAAAATGCTCACAAGTCAGTTTTTCAATTCCATAGTTTTTCTCTCTCAGAATATCACAATTTATTATATATTGGCACAAATCCGGCCATTTTAGTGCTTATTTATACATTCATAACATATTTATGTATCTATCACCATCAACAATGTATAAACATGCATACATATACAACCATTATAATGGTACTATATAAATATAATAAAGCTTGGGAAAGTTTTTGCAAGAAAAAAAGAAGAAAAAAAGTGAAAACTAGCCTATTTGCGTATCTATATATGTGCAAGTGTCACTGGTGAAGTGTCCAAGACGAATCTGCGCGACTGAGCGAGTGAAAAGGGAACAAGTTGTTAAAGTAGTTGCATTCACGTCTCTCAATTTTTATATCAGTTCAGATTCACAAAGCGAATGACTGCTGAGTGAGTAAGTTTTACATGGGAAGAAGAAGAAATAATGCAAGTTAAGCAGCCAAAATATATCTAAAAATGTTATGAAAGTATGAATAAAAATGTTATAAAGGTAGGAGTAGCATTGGCAGAGGTACATATAATATGCACAGCGTTACACGAGAAGAGAAATACAAGTCGGGTGGAAAAAAGGGCAATAGCAATATCTTCTTCGTCAGTTCCATCATATTCGTAGTTTTTTTTTGGTGAGGAGTGAGGACTGACTGGCAGTAGTGTAGTAGTGGTGACGGCACTAGTCCTTCTCCCATCCCAGCGTGTAGAGAAATTTAGTGTGTGGCTTATACAAACATTGAGACTTACGTGACATTAAACGAAGCCAAGGTTTCCTTTTCTATTACTTTTACTTCCTTTTTTTCACACATTCCTACAAAAGGAATAATATATATTCATTGCTTTTATTCTTGATAGATTTTTTTGGCAGAAAAAAAATTGTAAGTACATATTGAATTCACTTTTCGTGTAGAAATCCTAACGTTGAGTCTCCGGAGGGATCACCTCATGGGTTTGGTGCAAGTGGCAGTAAAGGAGGATCCAGTGAAGCGGGCACTAGTGGAGGCAATGGTGGCGGTGGAGGAGGAACTGGTACTTCAGTGAACGCTGGAGGGAATCGATATCCACAGTCGCCCCAACTCCAAATAACTGCTCTTCAGCAGCAGTACCAGCAGCAACAGTACTCAAACCAGGATAAGTTCACTAAGCCCAAATTGATAGACTGGCCGCCGTATGATACCCTCTTCAAAAAGTATTTGAGCATCGGTATGTGTTTTTCTTATTTCCTTTTCTATATGAGAATGCCTTGCTGGCTATGAGTATTTTTATTATGTCTTATCTATTTTTATGTCCTGCCAAACGCATGATACAGTTGCAATAATAATATAACCATATGTATATATGTAGCTATATATAACATCTTAATCTTCAAGCCAATGTTTCAATTCAAAAGTGATATATAATATAATATTACACATTTCTCATAAAACATTTCACATATCATCATTACCACTATTCACCACACCAAAAACTTTTTGTGTGCATTTCCACACTTGAGTGTGCTCGCGCGTACCCTCTACGCTTGATTTTTTTTTACTGGATGCTCCCACGCAAAACCAACTCTACACCTTCTCTTCTGCTTTCTTTCACGCCACAATAAATACCATTTATTGCCAATATATGTATAAAGCTAGGTATTCAATAATCAATATACCTCACGTCATCTCCATTGGCCGCCCAAGCGCTGACAGAAAAGAATCACTGGGAAGAAATTCAATTTTTCACCTTGGATGCGTGTGTGGGCAATCGGCAAACCCTGAAGAAATCTCGCCACTCGCTCTGAAAATAAGGAGAGAAAATAACAAGAAAAACAAAGAAAGCATATCAAAATTCTCTCCCCGAATATTTTCCGTTCACCACATTTTTAGTTTTCCGGTAGCAATAAAGGCTGCCGGAAATGACGTGGAGCACGCCACTCACAGTATTTGACTATACACAATATTGCATACCTGCGCATCTACAAATATATAGGGAAGTAAACAAAACAAGTTTGCGCTATTAAAATATTTGACCGATAATAATCAAATAATCATAAATATCTACACTTTTATAAATTTTTGACAAACTTTCAGCTAAAAAAAGACGGAAGTTATTTAGCGGTCAGACAGATAAACAAGCCAAACATCCCGTTGTCGAAACATGGTTCCGGCATGTAATACCAATAAAAACACTACCAATTGAAGCAGTGGGAGGAATACAACTATGCTTGTCATCCTATTCGTATAAGTTATATCGTTATATCAAAAATGCTTTTAGTATGAAAAGCTGCGTGTCATAAATTACACCCTCTGTAGGGTCCCACCGGTGGTGACTTACTATTCCAATAAAAAAAAAAGTTATACAACTTTTTTTTGCAGTTGGGGTTTTTATCTTTTTTTATTACAATTCAAGTAAGACAGGAAAGATTGGCCTTTCACAAGAGCTCGTAAGTAATGTGACTACCCTTTAAAGGTGTATAAGAGACCTGTAAGGATCATTTGTCCCATCTAAAATTCCCTTATGATGAAGGTCATTCTATTTGCAAATGGTATTGTGTATTTCTTTCCTGCTTTACTAAAAAAACTTTCAATTCGTTTTTTCTTATGGCATACATAAATACGTAATGTATGCACTAAAATCCACTGCAAGTGCAAAGAGTCTTTTTTAAACATTACAGCTGCCGAGTGCAAGACTTTTCAATACTTTTGTTCTGTTCTCTGGCTTTAAAGGATGATTATTTATCAATGTTTTCGATTGAAATCGATAGCAGATACACCTTAAAAACCTTGTATATAATCAACCTAAGGTATTCAAGCTCATATTAGTAGGCAATGCCTACTTTGTATCCGTTTAATCCGTGAGTAATAGTTGGAGGGTTTAAGCTCTGAAGTCGACGTAGTTTAATAGTTTAACAGTATTTTTTGCTAGTGGCTTGAACACATTTTAGGTATTTAAATGCTGGGTATAACAAAATCTCAAATAGGATTTGATAACAGGTTTGTATTTTTTCATCTTTCAAAATAACCGAAATCGACAAACAAATTTAAATTAAATTGCATACTTTAATCACTTTTTTGTATAGGCTATGAGAACGCTAGCATAGTATGAAATGAATAGCTATGCATAGGAAATTATGTGGAATGGTACTATGCACGTCCCTTGGGAGTAGCTTAAAACGACTCATTCATGGTTTAAAGTTTGGCAAGGGTTTTCTTCAGCGTGCGTGTTCCAAGCGGATATAGTGGCACTAAAACCACGGATGGAGTTTAGACAAAATTGCTTTACTCATAACTTACCCGGTGGTAGGCTCTTTGTGTCATTGTCCCAAAGGAAAGCATTGTCTTTTGGCTATGTTGGCGCATCCCATTAAACGTAATTTTGGGTTTCGATTTTCAAACAAAACTTAAATTTACACGGTAAAAAAAGCAAACGCAAGTTACCTATTTTATTGCGCCGCATATTTTCTAATATTTGAAACAAATTCAAATCATTTGAATGAAATGATATAATTAATCGAAATCAGCATAGGATTTGTACAAAAGCTTTCCTTTGATTTTTGTGTGACCTAAATAAGGCATAGGTATAAATAATATTATGCATCGCTGCACGAATAACATTACATTTCTGCCTGGTAACTTTTCTTTAAAACGTTTCCCAGAACCACTGACATTTCTCTCGCCACAAATCCCTTTTGAGAAAACAAACAGAAGAACAACAAGTTTAACTGGTAGCCAAAAGAAAGGTTTTCATGCAGTTATGGAGAATCCCACGTGTATATGTATGTAGGCCATTAGGAGAAAAGAAAAATCGTTAGTTTTTGTGCAGAGATGTGGGATCTTGGACCAAGCACAAAAAAGCTTAGAAGTTCTTAAATATCTAACTTACGTACTTGTTTTGCGCAACAGCGGTGGTGTAACCCGAGAAAGTGTCCAGTTTGTCAGTTACAAATTAAGGTTTGGAGTTGGACACACAAGGTGAAAAATTTCTGTTTTACCTGTATGCAGTATACGTGCACATTGTACAACTCATTGGAAGATGATAATATATTATGCAATGATGCAATATATGTATATATGTACATATATTAACGGTGAAAGTACATACATTACTACCACTGTTGATTATACAAATTTTTCCATGTGCAATAAAAAGTGAAAAGGAATGAAGAGGAATAGCAAAGTTCAGCAAAGTACTTAGTTCACTTTGTGTGTGTCTGTCTGTTTTTTGCTCATCCCATTCTTCGTTTTCCTTTCTTTTCTTTATTCTCTCTGCTTCTTTTCGTCGTCATTTTTGATGATAATGAAATGACGCTGATGACGGTTGTGGAAAGAAAAGGAAGAGCTAAGGGATTTCATTTTCTCTCTCATTTCCCTCAACTTTATTCCTTTTTTGCCCCTTTTCCTGTTACAAACTGTGCACTTGTGATTCTTGGTCTGTAAAAGTTTGCCTGCTTCCATTGTCTTACAAGAAAACTAGGATATCAAATCAAATCAGTTTCCAGAGTGTATTTATGTATGTTACGTATATTATTATATAAGGAGTTTTATATAAGGAGCATTGTCCAGACATCATCTTTTCTTGATGGTAGTCGTATTCATTCTTTATGTTACGAGATTTCTTTCAAATGCAAAGCAGGATAAGATAATAATTGTAATACAAAATTATAAGGAGCAAGTCATGTAAAAGTCAATGCTGCTGAGAGATTTCATCAGGAAAGCAGCAGTTTTAGACTCCTCCATATTTTTTTGCATCTAATAATAGACACATACACATAGTCATCTAGACATCCACTCAACTTACATGGTTTACAACACAGAAAGTGCATTTACCTCATCATCATTCACCACACAAAATTTCACCTTTTTTATTGCCAGCCCAGAGTAGAAGTACACTTTAATATGTCAACATTTCGTATTTTAAAAAGCACACATGAGCTGGTGCAAAACTAACAAGGAAAATGGAAGCGAGCGAGTGTATATTTGCATTTAATTTACATGACATATTATGAGATGATGACTTTTGTAGCAGAAATTAGTGCATACAATGTTTGGGGTCGTAAAACAACTATACATACATACATATATCTCTATATCACTATGAACATTGGTTTGATGCGCTATAATCTAGATAGATTCTAAAAAGGATTTTTTTAAATGCAAGAGATCGAGCACTCTCTGCATTTGTTTTCGCTTTGAAAACATTCCAGATTGTATTTTAATAATTCATTCCATGTTTACATTCTCCTTTCTTTTTTTCAATTGTTAGAGCTGGTGCAAAACTAACAAGGAAAATGGAAGCGAGCGAGTGTATATTTGCATTTAATTTACATGACATATTATGAGATGATGACTTTTGTAGCAGAAATAAGTGCATACAATGTTTGGGGTCGTAAAACAACTATACATACATACATACCTATATCACTATATCACAATGAACATTGGTTTGATGCGCTATAATTCTAGATAGATTCTAAAAAGGTATTTTTTTTAAATGCAAGAGATCGAGCACTCTCTGCATTTGTTTTCGCTTTGAAAACATTCCAGATTGTATTTTAATAATTCATTCCATGTTTACATTCTCCTTTCTTTTTTTTCAATTGTTCTCTCTCTTTTTCGTTGATTGCTGCCCTATGAATGTGGACACTGTGTGCGAACACTTTCCCTTTCGTCATCTCCTCTTCATCTGCGTTTTCATGTGTGTGTGTAGATGCGAAACCTCGTGTACGAAATCATTACCGAGCACACAAACTCTCCTTTTGGCTGCACTTGGTACCGGAACTCATGAGGAATGGATACTACAACAGCGGATTCCCACTTGGGTCCACAGGATTCCCGTCCCGATCCAATAACAATAACCATAACTCCCCTTTCAACAACGGTATGTTATTGTTATTATGTGTATATAATAGATGTCTTTATACAACGCGTTTTCCTCGCCAAATACCTAAGCGTAGGGCTATTATGATACGACGTGTGTGAAAGGTAGTAGTAGTAGACTACTACTAGTAGTGCAAGTGTATAACCAACACAGCCAAAACAGACTAGACCACACACACACACATACGAACAAACATACAAAATATTATTATTATGATTGTTTGAATCGGTCTGGTCTGTGTGCTACATGTACATAGTATATTTTATTATCAACTTTAAAGAAAATAATGGAGCCACACACGCGGCCACTCATCATCAGCATTGCCGCCATGGCGTGGAGAGCCCATTTCATATGAAATAATAATGATCGCACTCATAACTGATAAAAGGGTTTTTCAAAAGTGATGTTGACATTACATTTTCCCTTCATGTTCATGTCTTTTTCTGATGAGCTTGTTGATCCCGAAAATGACTTTTATTTCTGCGTCATGATATATTTTTATGCTTTGCAACCTTCACTGCGAAAGCATACCGCACAGACAAACTATATTATATAACTATATATTTTATAGTCTGGCTGGCTGGATAAAATGTAACAAGATGCAACGCCAATGTCAGTTAAATTTTTGCTAAATAAGAGCATCATAAAATATGTGAAATACCTTGTTAATGGCACATTTGCCACTTTTTTACTCACAGTAACTACCCCCATTCCAAAATGACTCATTTACTGCTGCTGCTGCTGCTGCTGCTGCTGCTGCTAGTAAACAAGTATACACGTAGCTTTCATTCGCTCATAATATTATTATTGGATCTCACGCAAGATAGGAGAACGGACGACAGCAATTTAACAGAGGAGCAGAAGCTATATATAGATAGGCTTTGTTTACATTGTCATATCGCATGTATGTAAAGCTTTATAGCATAATTCAGTAGCTCGCTGGATTTTACTATTAAATCTATGTGTAAACACAGTGGGGTAATGTGGAGTTAACAACCATCCAAGTTAACATATTTTATTCCTTTCTACTAGCAGAGAAAGAGAGAGGAGCAGCAATAACAATGTAAGTTTTACGGTAAATTTTATGCGTTTTTCGTTTTTAGGCAACTACACCACTCCTCATTCCCCTACCATTGAGCTTGTTGGACCGTGGGAGCAGAAGCCCTATTATTACGTGGAAAGTAAGTTATGATAGTCACTAACATCAGAGTAGTAAACGCGCTGCTTAAGTCGTCTCCTCATTCCGTTTCCCTTTGTTCTAGTTTATACTATGAATGCATGTATATATATGAAACTGCTGCAGCTTCTCTTTCTCCACTTTGGCCGATTTGCTTGCACCATGTATTTTCACTCGTGTAATATATGGGACCAACTTACTTTCTTCTCATTTTCCCTTTGTTTTTTCACAGTACAAGTTTAGAGAGTTTAGAACTCTGGAGGTACGTATAGCTCTTTTAGTCCGTATATTGTACCTATGTTTTGGTAGTACATATTGCACTCTCTTGCATTTATTACATTTCACATGTACGACCACGACCACCTTTACTTTCAACATTAAACGTGACAGTGTTGTAGTATATAGTAGCCCCAGACCAAATATTTATAACTTTTGTGAGTATTTGTGTGTGTGTGTGTGGCCGCATGTTCTTACACATTCTCTAGTGCCTATATAATAAGTTGAATAATATATGTATGTGTGTATTTAAAGTATATGCACCTATGTTAGTTTTTTGAATGTATCAAGAATCTACATGCGCGATAAGTGGAAAACAT
>JAITYZ010002371.1:0-13450 GCA_027744595.1 Paronellides praefectus
GCTAATTACTTAGGTAATTACTTGTTTTACATGTATATTTGTACATGTATCGTGCGAATGGACAAGTAGTGTACGTACGTCAGTATGGTGTGAGTCCGCTGTTTGTCGGCTCATCGTGACGCAATCACGCATGACTTTTTGACAGACTGACTGATTTTTTTATTTATATTTTCATCTATTTGATGATTTTATCAAGTATGTTTGTATGCGTAACACATGGTGCGTTTTAAAACAATAACGGATGTAAAAATAATAATGGTACATTTTATTTAGGGTTTTGGAAGAGGAATATGACATCCACTGCAACCTTACCTTGTTGTTCTCCTTTGCCCAAGCAGTGGCATGTGCAGAAGCAGGTGTCACCCTGATTTCCCCATTCGTTGGCCGTATTTTGGACTGGTATGTAGCCAACACGGAACACAAGAGTTTCGAGCCTTTGAGTGACCCCGGCGTGAAGAGCGTTACCCAAATTTACAATTACTACAAGAGGTTTGGTTACAAAACTGTTGTGATGGGTGCCTCATTCCGTAATGTGGGTGAGATCAAGGCCTTGGGTGGATGTGATTTACTCACCATTTCTCCCGGACTCTTGGAACAACTTAGCAATAGCGATGAGACTATTGTTGAGTATCTCAATGAGCCTGCAGGTGAGTTGTTATTAGATGCAATTTTATATTATATACCTCCTCGGTACGTACATGCAGAAATGAAAAATCAATGTTTTTTTTTCTTTTGTATAAACAGCCAAAAAGTTAGAAATTAAAAAAATCGAATTGGATGAAAAGAAATTCCGTTGGATGATGAATGAAGACGCAATGGCAACCGACAAGTTGTCTGATGGTATCAGGAAATTCGCTGCGGACGCCGTCAAGCTCGAGACCATGTTGAAGGAACGTCTCCAAAAGGCTTAAATGTATTTTTTCTTCTCACACAAACCTTTGTTTTCCTACTTAACAATACTGATTTGTAACAATAATTCGTAGTAGAATTTTACAAGAGGAAAAATTCAGCTTTAAAAATATTTCCAAAATATATGGCCTTTGTTAAAATGATTAAAAAATATAAATAAATTTTTTTTCAAAAGAATTATCAATAGAATGTCGAAATTATTTATATCATGTCATATTATGTTATTTTCTGTAATCAAACTAGCGGTAAATGGGGTAAAAACCCAGCACACGTATTAGAACTGCATTACACTTTCTTATTTATTAATTTGGTACGCACAACAGTATACTGCCATAATTTATCCGACAATGATACAGACCACATGTATAGCACGATAATAATAATTGTTCATTAAATTAGTTGCTAAATAAACATTTATGCACATAATGTAACATTTTATATGATATATAGTTTAGCATATACCAATATACACAATCTTACTTTATGGCATTTACTTCCACCTACGTCATCACAACGACGACAAGAAATCTGACATTTTGGAGATTCACATAATAATCGTCATTCTGTACTGCAACATTTGATTCAGTAGATTATGGGTTTATTTTTCAGAGAGCAATTAAAGTTTAATTATTAAACATATAATGCCTGGTAATTATATTAACGATTAATGACAAATTACTCTGTCTCCTTCAGTTAAACCAAACAGCCTGAGTACCTACTATACATATAATACCACGGTCATCTTATTTGTGACCAAAATAAGATCTAATCAACGAATTTTAAAATGGCCGACTTGATTAAATAATTATTTATATTTTCCTTCCATGTAATCTTTCTTCATTCTACTTCTTTTTTTAGAATAAATGCCATCTGAATTCATAGTAGCCTCACAGTTTTCGTCATAAAACGTACAAATATGTTTTGCACTATCCTCTTAATCATTATATACGCTTATTTTATGTCGTGTGATAATAGTATAAATTGTAGGTACAGTCAGATATAATTTTCGTTATATCTCTTAACAACTAACTATTACAACAATGTTTATTTTAGACAGCAATTGCTGTAAAAATGCCATTTTAAAACAACGTAATTCATTTATTAATTAATAATAGTTTACATATTCATTTCGGGGAAGTTTCATTCTTCTTTCTCTAATAATCATAAAACAAAAGATTCTATTTTCCTTATGCTTACTAGCTTGTTTCATTCCAGAGAGATGCCATAATATTTAATTAATACCGCGACTTTAAACGATTAAAACTATTGTACATGTAAATAATCAAATGACTACCTAACAAAGTTTTAAACACGTTTTCCACACACATGATACATAATAAGCCTTAGAATTATTTAGATTAACGTAAGTGTTAACTTGTAAAATTAGTAGCTACGATATCAACTTTTGTTTTTCTACCCATAAAACTAGGAAAATATAATTGAATAATACTAACAATAATAATTGTAACATGAATTGTACGCTTATTTCGGTTTCCTTATATCATCGTAAGTTACGATTCGTTACCTTAACAATACTTAAAAGTGTATGCGTAACAACTAAATAGCAATATAAAAACACTTAGTTCTTTTATCCAATTAAACTTTCATGATATAACGTATACAAATATATGTACCCATACCAAATAATAATGCAACAATAATCAAACGAAATATTAAAATACTGTACTGTAATGTAGATAATGCATACATAATACAACTTTCAATATCTAATAATAATTTCACAAGAAAAGAAAGCAAAACCAAGTCACTGATCAATCAATATGCACGCATTCATTAGATTTGAAGATACAAATATGTAGTGTGTCGATTAAAGGATTAAAATATCTTTTCCATCACTGCAATAGTTTTTTCCAGTGTTTTAAAGTAGCTTAATATAAATTATTATGTCACAATATTTAAAAGAGATTACCTGAAACGTTTTTTTTTGGCAGTTTTTTTTTTGGCATTTCATATTTTTTGTTATTGAATGCTGTCTATTTAATTCTAAAATACAACAATTAACGAATCAAAACAACACCCATACTTAAAAATACTTTGATTAAATATATTTTCCTCTCATACATTTTAAATTTTATATAAATTAAAATAACTTGTACTTATGTGTAACGACATTGCATAAATAGATAAAAGACTTGGAGGAAATCAAATGATGGTCGACGCTCTGACACTAGCGCCTATTCTTTAATGTTCTAATAAATATTATAATATAATGTATCTGGAAAGCGCTATAATACTTACTCTTGTGCTTTGACAATACACACGATATATACGTATATTACATATTATAATTATATTATTTCTTTTTCTTTGAAGTTACTAAATATTTTATATGTTTCTATTCGATACGCCCTAAATCGCTTTCTAAATCACTAATATTTTATGTTCATCATCAAGGAAGCTTTAATTTTCATCTATCATTTGTTTCACATCAAAAATGATTAAGAAATATAATCGTCTATATATGTAGTTGTTGGTCTCGTATCGTTAGAAAGAAACTTTTCTCCATGAACCGATATATGTATGATAACAATTGTTTTATGTATGTTTCCTATCAGTAATCTTTACGACTAGGGCTTTTCTCCCATTGAAAAAACCTTATCAACTGAATTTTGTAGAGTGGTTCCAATATCTGTTCGCTAAACTATATACTGTGTAAAATTATATTGATGAAATCTGCCGACAGACTGTTCCAGAATTTCTGAAAAATGTTTCTCACGGTGAAAAACTATACATATTATTATGATAAAGTTTTCTGTCTAAAAATTACCATTTTAAATATTTTGTCATCAACAAGTGAATATTATAGCCAATGTGGATATTTCTTTTTTACTGTTTTGCAAAGATTTGATCATCTATTCGCGCAAGTACAAGTGTAATATGAATTCTGATTGCTGCATGTTGCTTTACTTTCAAAAATATACTATGTGTATATGTTACAATTATTAAATTATTCTGTAAAATAAGTTTCATGTTTGGGTTGAAAACATTTATATATTTCGCCAATGACAATTCATAAATTTTAACAAACACTGCGCAATCTTATTCGTACAGACGATTAATATAAATTAATACTTTTTTTTTAAATATACATATTTATAACAATGCAGTACTTTTTACATTTTATGTCCAATCAACTTTTATTTATATTTTGTAAGTTCCATGGATTGTGTAATTTTTTGGCACCGAAATTTAACTCTATTTTATTTATTTTTTGATAAAGAAAACTACCATTAGATGAAATAGTAGGACTTCATTCTTATAGCAGGATTCTTCTGGCTACGAGCTCACAACAGCAAAGAAGGATCACAGTTTGGAATCTTCCTTTTCCTGACAGAAAAACATCAACAAGTTAAATAATGCTGTATAAAACCAACGTCCAATGAAGTCAGATTTATATAATAGAAATAGCTTACAAAACTAAAGCTTCTGTTCAGGGAATGTGGCGTATTGTTTTCTTCTTCAATGGTTTCCATTGTATCTTCGGTAGAAATGGCCACGGATTCCGTTTTTACCGTTATTACAGCCTCATCCTTCTTTTTATTTTCCTCCTGTTTAACAAAAAAGTGTTTAATTAAATTTTATGTCGTAGGGTTGCTGCCAGGAAAATTCGTATATGATGACGTAAAGTTGTCAAACCGTTACCTTGATTACACCCATCCAGTGCCGATGATTGTCCTGTAAATGTTTCGTCTGCAAGCAGAAAATCCCTCTACGACATGTGCTTCCGTCTCCCAAGTAGCCAGCACTAACCCTGTTACAAAAGTTGGTTGGATTGTCATCTGAATAAGATGATTCATCGTTTTCCTCATTGTCAGTCTCTTGGCAACTGGTGGTTGCAATGGAGAGATCATCAGCCGTGGTCACATCTTGTTCAGCCCCCTCATCCCCGATATTAGCATCTCCACCATTATCACCATTATCGCCATTATCCACCTCTTCCAGCTCTTGTTGGCCATCAATCCAGTGGAGGCCTCCTCTACGTTAAACCAAGCCCGTTGACCTGAGATATCTACAGTGACATAAGAGAACAGAGCAAATAATAAAATGTGCCCACGTTCAAATATCAACAAATGTATATTAAATGCAATCACGCAGACTAGGCGATGGCGATAGGTAGGTATCAGAGGTATATAGATTATAGATACATACATAATCTTTCTTTCACATCCAACGATCCAACCAAGTGCCGAACGTCGCCATTATTTTTCATTCTGCCCGAAAACGGGTCTTTGTTCAGAAAACATTTCATCTTTATATTAAAAGTTTATTTCCTTGCTATCTCCTGAGGCCAAAAGGAAATTTAATTTCCATTGTATAAATAAATGCATATGTAAACACTTCACTCCTTTCTCTGCTATCATTTGGATACTTCATCTCAGTTTTATTATATATATATATGGCAGCAAGTACATGAGTATGAACTTTGACTGCCTTTGCTTTTACATCATGTTTTCCTTTGTCACTTTATTGCATTGAGGTTTACACAATCCATCGCCATCGCATCGTCTGCGTACCCACACAAAGCAAATCAACGGTCTATAGCGCCGCTTTATGCCACTTACACTTACCAGAAGCGCTTGGTGTCTCAGGATCAGCAGGAACCATCTGGAATCCAGGAATGGCTTGGGATGTTAAGTAGTAGACTCCGTGGAGTACATCACCAGCATGCATCCTGTTATGATCTATTCCCAAACAAACATAATTACTACAAATACTTGAATCCATTGAATATGTACATTACAAACAAGGCCACAGTGCTACTCAAATAACTTTCCTTTTTCATTTCACTTGTTAAATAAACCATTGGTGCACTACACTTTGAAGGATTGAAAAGGCACACTCATCTATTCAAGATCAACTTACATGGTTTGTCACGGTAGCCCAATTCGAGAGCATGGAAATACGTGATAAATTCTCTGATTGGAATTCTAAACGTTTCAAACAGTCCCGTCTCAAGAAATACTTTGTAACACATCTGAAATCATGGGAATTATTATTGACAACACATTAAGCGACCATTTATTTCTCATCATTCATTCTTTAGTTTCCATTTCAGTAGTCAGTGCACTTACATGACTGAGTATTTGGGTATTACAACTATCCTGTAAGTCAAAAATGGGATAGTCCCACTCATGTAGCCGACATAAAAGTGGATCCACAGATATCGATTGTAGGTCAAAGCTAATCCCATCGGACGTGATGATCACACACTCCCGATCCTGCATTATAGTTTTCAAAAACACAAATACTAAATAAACTGCTAAAATACTACCTCAGACATTAATGGAATAAATATCGCACCCGCCACTACCTACGTATATTTTTAGCAATCTGTATTTACAGTAAATTATCGAATACCAACCAACATGCACTGTCCTTAGGGTCTCCCCGACACCTTCATTGTATCACTTTCAATAAGCATCCTAATTATTCTTCTCATCTTTAATGAGCCATGACTCCTGAATATGTAACATTTACAAATGACACCATCACCAGCGTCACATCACATCGTCTTTGTTCGCTTCTCTTCCTTTGTCTTTAGTAGCAAACGCATCAATAGGAACACTGCCAGTTGATTATGCTAATACATATAAGGACTCATCACATCACCGTCATGATCATCCCTCCATATATGTATACACCTCCCTTTCCCCTTTTCTCCTCGATCATGCATACTTAATGATATCCTCAATAATAAACTACATACATAGGTGGTTGAATAGACAACAAACAAGGTATTATATTATTATAACATGTACGACAAACTAGACGCCAGAATTTCATGCCATCCAGTTTTCATCCCAACTCATTTCAATTCAATTACACACCCACCACCACCACCTTGTCATCATCTATTCCATTCATATTACCCAAAAAAGTTCCCACCGCAGGTGTGTGTGTGTGTGTGTGTAAATACACGTACGCATAATACACACATACATGCTACTTTTATGCATTTGTGAGGTTGAGGTTGACAGAGACAACCGTTCTTCTATTTTCGAATAAATAAAGACATATATGTACAAGTATACCACATGAAATGTGTTTTCTCCTTCACACACTAACACTACTCACCAGACAAAGGACTCAAATGACTCGCTTTCTCTAATCTACTTCCCCATTATTCTCTAAATGAATAAAACATGAGAAATATGTCCCCCAAAAAATTAAGTTTTTTCTTCATTTGTTACCCCGTTCATTATACGTCCTTGCATCATTTGGCGTTCGCCTGCGATCACGCACATATATTAAACAGAAAGTACATAATATGTAACTATAATAGGCAACAAAAAAGCAACAAACATTCTTTTTACTTTATTGCTGCTGCCTATTTGTCTTAAAGTAAGATTCGATGAAGGTGGCGATAAAGATGCGGTGGTAGCTCGTATGTCTTGTATGATAATCATCACCAGATTCACTTTATATTCATGATACTGCACTAGTCAGAAATTCTGACTCAGAATTCTGAATCTTTGATATAGATCCACATTATTAGAAAAGTACAGAGTACATAGACTCATGCAGCATTAAACTTACGAAATGTAATACATGTCAAAAGTTTTGATTTAAAACTGTGCCTGTGACAGACAGTCCGTCATCCATCTTCAACAAAAAGATATGAATCTACATATCATATCATGACCATCATGATAACAATATTATGAAGTTCATAATATGAACAATAAAACATAAACAATAGCTCAGCTATTATCTTTATGAAAATGAAAAAATAAATAACAACCTTGAAATTCGGTTAAATGAAGTAAGTGTAGTTCAAACCAACTATGTATATGACACAGTGTACGTTTGGCGACAACGACAGATTTCATTACGTGGTTGTGAATGTCGGTGGAAGAATCTTGAGTGGAGTAATAAAGACTCTCATGGAGAAAATCGATATTACTAATTACAACTTCCATGATAACAATGAAAACGTATACGAAAGAGGAAGGTGGCGACGAGGCTCCTTTTTCGACATAAATATAATCTGTTGAGGCTGCCGTTCTGGGTCTGATGAGAAGTGGATCAAGAAAGAGGAAAAAAGACAATGGGAAGGTAAGTGGTTGGAGAAAGTAGCTTACAAACTATAAGCTTGTTACACAGACGAACGTGTATAATATGATATCGTAGTAGAGAAAGCATCAAACTACAGTAATGATGAGACAGATTGAGTTTTGAAATTCGATCATTAACTCTACTTTAAGATACAGGTAGGTATATACACATCAGAATCAGGATGATCACAAGTAAATGGAGACTTTTCTGTGAAGGAGATGATGGTAATAATGGTTGTCGGTGGGTGCTTGTCGAGATATTTGAAACTAAACTTCAATCATAAATGAAAAACATATAATGTTTCCAAGTAGGGATATAATCGGGTTTCAAACTAACAAGCTTCTTCAAGGACATGATTGAAGGAGTAAAAGAAAGCTGGAGTGGGATAATAAGATAAATTCCATTCCTTGTTAAAAGAGATTTACAAGGTTGTTATATTTATAAAATGTTCTCTGATATGCGTACGTAAATTCAGTTCGATTTTGTGATGTTTCGTAAAAAAAAGGCATCACTTGTTTTACAAATAATGTTGTCATCCAATTAGTGAATCTGAGAATTGCTTATATGTGAACTAAAGTTAACTTTGACAGAGCATACCTAATAACATATATAATTTGGAAGGTAAAATGTAAGTGGAAAGTTCTGAACAGTTCCAAAAGAAACCACAGGTACATCGTTCTTATTTTTCTATAAAGACTATGGTTATGATTAGAAAAATTCAGAGAAATGAGTGGTTTACCTCATCGTCAGGTCGATAGTACGGCTCATTGATATCAGGAGGTTCCTGAAGCGTAAAAGTGACAGGACTCAGCCTCAAGGAATTTGAGTTGCCGGAAGAGTTGTCAGGGGGTCCAGGGCCATCACCCAACGTGCTCGTCGTGGAACAGTTGTCCTCATCCGGATTCTTTCCACTGAGTAATCCCAATGAGTCTCCTTCAATAAGCCCACCATTGCCGCCAAGCACTACACCACCAAGCGAACCGCCAAGTATTGTAATTGATGATGATGGGGATGATGAGTCTAATGATTTTAAAATCATAACTAATCTCGTTATTGTATTATTGTTATTGTCAGTGCCACTGACATCTTTTCAATTATGATTCCAGTCAAATTCTGGTATAAACTGTGTGATCAGTAGTAACAATAAGTTCACCATATTAAAATTAAAATTCATACCTTTACTATTATTGTTTACAAGGGATAACAAATTCCCTGTTGACTGTGATGGAGAGTTACGCTGTTGGAAGAATAAGCATCCCCCGCCATTCCCATTGTTGCTGCTACTACTTGTTGGTCCAATGTACTCTGAAGATCCACCAAGTAAGTCTTGTTGCGTTGTGAGCGAGTCACGTTGTCGATTTCCGCTGGAGCGGTGATGATTACAAGGGCTTGGATCACGGGATGGGACTGGAGATGGAATCGGGGACGGAATCGGTGTACTCGCTGGACTACTTCGGTTAGATCCTGCTGCAGATACAGAGGCGGATGCGGATTTAATAGTATTACCTCCTGTTGGGGAAAACCCTGTCGAGGCAGCCAGAGCACTAAGGTGTGTCAAGTCTGAAGGTGACAAAGGATGCAGACTACAAACTGTCTTCCTTTGACCATGCTCCAGAAGCTGACTAGCTGTACTACTTAACTCGTGTTGAGAAAATCGCCGATGGCTTACGCCTATTTTTATCATTTTTCATTTCACAGTAACATAAATTTGTACAGCGTTGCAATATTAAATGTTTAAATAAAATAGTTTGGTTGCAATCAACATACAGTATTTTTCAATCACAGAACGAACACATTTATCATTACATGCCCAAAATTATTATCAAAATGTAAAAGCAAAGAACATTAATTAATATGTTTACAGAATTTCATTATAGGATTCAATCAACCATACAAAATGTAGATCGCAAATTTTTTATACGTTTTACCATTACAAATATCATTACAGCAGTCGTTTACATAAGGTACAATACAGTATAGTAAAAAAATATTAGTTTTTAATACACAGTTACATATTTCCGGATGAAAGTTATTAAAATGGTCATGCAGCGGCGGAAGGTTTGAAGAGGACACGGCAACAATTGTTGAAAAAATTCAACACAATATATTTTTCGTGATTTTGAAAGCGTAACAAGCATCATTAAAGTATTTTTTAAAATTATCATTCAATTTGATCGACGCCATAGACGTTATGTAGGACACATTCACGCGCGGAATTACAAAAATACCATTTTTCAAAAAAAAATTCAATGGAATTGACCGGCGTCAAAAAAAGAGATAATTACATAATAATGTTTAAAAGTCAATGTGGGCAACGAGAGACATGAGAACACATAATGGTAGCAGCAGAGAGAGATAGAGAGAGCACAGCAGCAGCACAAGTAGTAGTGTAAGTCAAGTAGCATTCCAGAATTTTATTTTTTTACAAAAACATAATTGTTTATCAACAGACAAGACAGATAGAGATGAACGGGCATCAACGATTTATTGGAATCGATCCATCAGAAAAAAAGAAAACAAATACACCATACATGAGCTGATGATTTTGTATCAACAAATTTCACTTTCCAAATAACAGTAATAACAATAATTGTTTTTTTTGTTAAAATCACGTTTAAAACATGAACATTCAATACAAAAATAAAAATGTTTAGGTGGACTTTTGAACCAAAAATATCTCTTGTTTATATAAAAAATGACGGTTTCATTTACCTAGTCAGCTTTCAACTTGATCAAAAATACTTTTTTTCAGTTGAAACAAGAGAATGTTTTTTTTTGCAAAAAAAATGTTTAATTATAATCATGCTGCGCGATTCATCACTGATCATTGTTTAAAAAATACTATGAAAAATGTGCTTCAATAAAGTTAGATAAAAAAGTCTGGATTAAAAGTACAATGATCAAGTAGTATACTATTGTTAAATTGGAGAAAAAAAATACGAGATTGACTAACGACAAGTTAATTTGGTACTCAACAAATGTTTTGCTTACTTTTACGAATAAATGTTATGAAATTGTGTTAAAAAGGGGGAAAGATTGGATGACTGCGTTGTTATTATATAATTGTAAGTAAATTACGCTCAATGATTTTTAAAGTTACAAAGCATATTATATGTTTAAGCATGCAATACTGAAGTTTATTTTCTGAACTAAGATTTTTTTTTAATTTAAAGTATGTATGTACCATATAACCTGGAATTGAACTATAGACTTATTTATAACTTTCATGAAGGTCTAGACTAGAAAATGGAAGCAATTCCGCTTTGATATTTTAGGAAATTTATTTTTGCATATCAGGTTTCATAAAACTGGCGAGAGATGAACTAGTTTGTTGGTTGTTTTAGAAATTTTTTGGAGCCTATACTGACTACTGAGCAACCTGTTTTATCTTAGGCCTTGTTCGAAGGAATTTGTTTCATTTGTTTTTCTTTTGATTTTTGACTCAAAGGAAAAAGCCAACAAAAGTGTATAATATTATATAACATGTAGAATGTAATAAAGTATATATAAAAAGGATTAGGTAGAAAAGAAGAGTTTTGTTAAAACAAAATAAAATATTTTAAAGTCCGCAAAAATTATTATTATAGTCATGTTAAATTTTAATTATTATTATTGACGTAAAAAGCCAACCTGTGGAAGCGTAAAGGGCATTGGCGGAGAAGCTGCGCGCTTTGTGAGAAGCCTGAAGAGAGGCATGATGATGAAACTGGCCGAGTGCAGTAGCCGCTGAGCCAGAAGCCTGGTTCAAAATGGCAGACACGGACGTGGAAGAGAGATGAGTCAAACTGATAACTGATGCTGATGTAGTGGATCCACCGCCACGTTGTTGATGCAGTACAGCGGAACAAGATGAGGATTGCGCACCAGATTTGTTCATGACAGGAAAAGCAGTCGTGTTGAAGCAGGAGGATGACATAGAAGACATGAGTTTTGATTCTTTTTCCAACAGGGTAAATGGGGATGATGATGGCTGTTGAGTGGGGCTACTCCCAGGGGTTCCCTCTAATCCAGCCATCAGTATTTTTTGCTTCATTTTTTACCATTCTAATGCCATGTCTTTTTTTCGGGTCGGGGATTTTTTTATTCTTTTGGTATTGACTCTATGCCTCTTTTTTTTTTAAAGAGAGAATGCTATTCTAGTATAAAAGCATGAGTGTTTTCTATCTCAATCTAGCTAATAGTATTAGCCTAATACACTATAGTTTTATATTATTATAAACTCAGGAAACGATATAATAGAACGCACTAGTATCACCCACACCCAACAAAACGACTAAAATATTATTATTAATATTTTTATAGAAAAACTAATCTCTACTATTTCTTAGTATTATTGTTGTTTTTATTCGTCTCTACAAAAGCTTTTAATTTCCCAGCCTTTTGAAATATAAGTCTAAAAGCTATCATTTATTTATAACGAACGAATTATTTATCTCCTTTTTAATACGGTTATTATAACGAATCACTACAAACATATAAGACTACTTAAATATATATATTCATTTAATATACTTTGTTTCAGCGTATCTATTTAAGTATTTTGCCATAAAATATAAAGCAGCTGTATTTAGTAGTAGTCGATTTTGTGCCATCTCAACTTTTTTTAAATTTTAATCTGACAGAAGAGGTTGCCATTTATTGATTACAAAAAAATAAGCATATTATTGCTTTCCGCTACTCAAATTTGTCCCCTTCAAAAAAATTAAGCCAGAGGATTTGTTTTATTTTGTTTTGTTGCGTCGTTCTAGCTTTCTAGCTATTTGGGGCATTGTTAGATTAAAAGGCCTATCATCCAGCTAAAAAGGAATAATTTTTTAAGCCTTGTTATACTTATTTTGCTGCTTGTTAGAAAAAATACTGTTGTTCCGACCTCTTACCCACTCTCAAAGGTATTTTGTTTTTCTGACTGATTATGAGTTGCTCTAGGCTCAAGGGTTTGTGTATTTTCATTGCCTTAATGGGCTCGCATTATTGGGAAAGTACTAGACTTATGAACCGATTTTTTTGTAGAGGGTTATATTCTCGGGTGTGTGGAGGGTAATTATTTATCAGTAGTTGGTTATATTACTTTGCTTCACTACCAATTCTCTTGTTTGTATATGGGGCAATGTAAAATATATGGTAATAATTTTGTATAAAGTGTTAAAGCAGCTTACCCAGAGCAGAAGATCGAAAGGAAGCGGAACGGCGTCTTCTTGTGTGTGGTTGTGGCTCAAGTGTTGGCATGCCGGTGGCACTTGTTGTGGTCGTCCAGGTACTTGTCGACATTCTTCGAAGAATACTAGCAGATACGCCCTTTTTACCCTGGCCAGAGTTTCGCTGATTAGACTTTCGATTTACATTTATTCATCCAAGCAATTATCCAAAATTTAGCAGTGTAATGCAATGAGAGAAAGCAAGGAGAGAAAGTTTTTACTGATTTGAGTTTTACATCAAATCAGCAAAAAAAAACTCCACAGATTTA
>JAITYZ010002372.1:0-11876 GCA_027744595.1 Paronellides praefectus
TACTCACGTAAATTAGTCTTGCGTAATAACGTTGCTTCAAGTTGTGCAAAACTGCGGCATCACTCAAGTATGTCATGTCTGCCATGTCCTCAACTTTCTCAAACTTGGGAGGGTTCACCTGCGAAATCTGTTCCTTTTTGAAAGTCTTCTCCTGTTGTAAGTAGGGAGGTTCAAGGTGTGTAATTAATGAAGGGTATGCTAAATTATGGTATTACAACTACATCTATATATTCTAATCGCGTTATAAAATTAGTTAGTTTTGTATTTAATCTACTATGTAACTTTGCAATTTTTTGTCTATAAAAACTATATGAATTATTAATAATGATAACATGCTAGGATAAAAGAGTTTTGGTTATGTTGGACAGGGCAGTATTACAACTAGCACATTTTTTTATCCGAGGAAGTAATTATATAGGTAATGGTATTAAATGTGCCTAATTTTATTACAAAATTAACACAATCTTTATTAGATTGATGTGCGCTATATATTTTTACTATTCATGCAAATTATGAAGTTAGAGAAAACTGGTACTTGCTTGATAGCTGTAGGCAAATGGCATGTGTGACATAGCATGATCATGACGAATTAATATATCGTCATTTTGATGCATTGAAGCAAATTAGAATGAATTACAATAAAAGCATAAAATTGATAATAGAAGATATATACTTGTAACAGATTTCTCTCATTGGACCGTCATACTTTTCCATGACCATGGTGCTGTTACTGGTGGTGGATAGCAACCAATGCTTTCACTCTTGGTCTTGTTGTGTAAATAGTTTGGGTAATATATATAATGTATCAACTGCTTACTTGCACACGTGGGGACCCTTATGCAGCTAAAGCGATCACGTTACTACACGATTGGTTGGTTCTTTTCTTTTAAGAGTAAAACAGCTCTCTCGTGTTTGGTGCGCGTTGTTGTTGTTGTTGTAGGACAGCTCTCTTGACTTTCCTGAGAGATCACAGACACATTTTCATGCATATAAATTAAAGGCTAAAACGGAAATAATTTTGTTCATAAAACGGATGTGGTCTCTGTATAATATTGTGAAATGGATAATCAAAATAACATAATATAACAATACATATATATATATAGCGGAGAGTAAGAAGAAGCTAGTTCATTTTTATGGAAACTGTAGTAGCATACGGCATTAGGAAAGTAATTGGATATTATATGGCATGCAGAATACGGCAGTAATGAGGTGGTAGCGGCAGTATATAGTAGTAGTAAAAGTAGTGGTAGTAGTAGTACAGTAGCGGTAATAAAATGAAACAAACATGAATCCTGCAGCAGGAGCAGCTATTTTAACACACACAGTGTCACAACACTTGACAATCACAAAAAAGGTAGTGTTTTTTTGTATGATGAGCCCCTCTCAATTAGATTATGCATCATTTACGGATCCACAAAAAAAGTTTTTCCCTTTTATGTTTCTCCTCCGACAATGCAATGCACCAAAACCTGAGGACACTGTGGTACGTACATGTAATACGATATACGATGTGATCCTATATTGTTCTTCTTTCTCCAACAAAACCCAGTCCGAGTATGTGTAAGCCAATAAAACAAACTGGTGCACTTTTGAGATTGAGACAAGTCGTTTTTTACTTTATTCTCTTCGTTTTCTCCTGGTTTCTTCCTTTCTTACTTTTTCTTTGTCACAAAAAGAGTAATTGCTACTCTGAATAATTTATAAAACGACAATGGCTCAAAGTTGACCAGGTAGGTATAGATGACTATGGTTTGGGATGGGGATATATCTTGTCATACAATGCCTCTTGGTGAATTCGTTTTTCCTTTCTTGAGAGAGAAATTTTCACAGTTGAATTGTATTGTAAAATATATTATTTGGTTCCACATCCAACGAATAATGTAGACATACAACAACAACGGGCTATGAAAATTTCATACAAATGCGCTGGCTTGAAGCTTCGTTTTTTATTTTTGTGAAAGCGAAAATTGCTTTTGTGTTTCTTACTTTCAGTTAGGAAAAAACGATGATTTTTTAAGCTTTTTTGTGTCAGAAATTTTCTGTTAGCTATGAAATCAAGGTAAGAATTGTGTGCTGCAATAATACCAACAACTCAGCGGCGATCAGGGCGATCATTTTAGTTGTCAAGAAGCGATTTATTTTTATAAGTAAAGAAAACGTAAGACACTAAACAAAAATGAAGGCGTGTGAGGTGGAAATCAAAATTATATTGTAAATTCTTTGTAAAAAGTTGAAATGAACGCACACACGAGATATGAGTGTACTTACGGTCGAAAGCTGTTCTGTCCTGCAGAAGGGAGACGTTTGAGAGTTTTAAAGACTCTCCTCTTTCTGGGGACGTGCAAAGGAAAAAGAAAGAGAAGGAAGATTTGGGTTATAATTGGCCAGGTCGGAATATACTTTAAAATATACAACGATTTAAGAAGATGATGAAGAAAAAGAACATTGATTGTCTAGTTAGAGTCGTGTGGTGGCGGCGGTGGTGATGATGGTGGTGGCGAACAGTTATTCCACAGCAAAAAGGGAAGACGAAGAGAAGAAGGGAGAGTGCATGTACTTATCATAATGTATGAAACTGCTTACTTTCAGTCAGTCTCCAAAACCTCACCATATTCATAAGAAGTCAACATATACCCTGCATTATCATCATCATCACCATCGCCATATTATGGAAGAGCAATGAATCTTTGGTATTGCTGCGTGTGTGGACTTGTTACTGCATAATATAGTACGAGAAAGATTCCTCCGTGTAAAGCAAAATGATCATGTTTAGTGCAGGAGGGAAATATCTAAAAATGCGTTTTCCGAGAGGATTGAGGTTTTCGGTATCAGCAGTATCCGGGATTTTTCATCATAAAACGTGGTTGATGATCTTTTACTCGAAGAAGAGTTTCATCGAATCCTAATATTCCTCATCACTACACAGAACATGGCGTCATCGTTATATTCTCATTCTTTATGATGTGTATATATATTTTATGCATAATAATCCTCTCCCCACGTTTACTCGCGTACAACTTTTTGGGCAATCGGGGAGCAGTCATCATAATGTATATTTGGTTAGTATCCTATCCCATCATCATCAATTTTTTTTTCATCGTTGCGTTGGAATGTAGAAATGAAATGAAAAACATGTACAAGTCGTAGTTATCAGTAGGCATTTTAAAATTGTACTCAAGTTTATGCACTTATGTTATTCTAGATCATTTTATGTGCGATTGCTCCAAATATTATATATGCATGCATTCAGAGACAGTTTTCTCTGTCACTTGTTTTTTTTAAATATGCAGTTGAGTTCTTCCCTGTGGTTGGTTTTATTTTATCAAATCTCTTATTATCCGCTTTGCCAGTTTTGCAAGTGCACGGCCTTTAAGCAATTAAGTAATAAGTATCGTATTATCGAGATGCGTCACTTTCAACTTTTGTTTAATGTGTCCTAATCAATTCAAACTAAATGAAAACATTTGGGCCAAGAAAAAAAAACATGATTTTCACAAACATGTAATCGTTATAGATTGTCATTCATATTCGCTAATTACTTGTGAAACTGATAAAAATGAAAAATATTTCCAAATTTGGGTTTAAAAAAAATCGTGTTTATAATAATTTGTATACTTTTATCAACAAAACCATGAATGAACTTGAACGACTTTTTGTTTTCTAATATCTTTTCACTTTTGATGGTGATGAGTCACGGAGGGAATTCCTATCTCTTCGACCTTGTCTCTTGTCTTGAAAGCTCTGTTCTTTCGTATAAGTTTATATAGGAAATATAGGAATATATGTACATGTCATTCAACAACAACAACAACAGCAACAGGAAAAGCAGAACCATGTTTACAGAGACTATCATAATATAATATGATATGATGTGTATTTAGATTTAAAAGAGAGAAAGAGAGAGAGAGAGAGAGAGGTCGGTTTTGTTGTTGTCGAGTAGATACTGATACATGCGCAAACATTTACACCATTGCTCTAGGTTCGTTGTTCGAAAAGTAATCTCTTTTGCTGCTATTTCCTATCATCATCAACGTCATTATGTCATCGTGAAGCAATTTTGGTTTTTGGCATGAATTATTCCATTGTGTGGTTGCGCGATGTGGGATGGTGGTGAGATGATCATGATGATGTTGATGAATTCTCTTGAGAATACGTTTTTGTCTTTACTTTCCCGCAGCAAGAACAAACCATGTTATTATGTTGGAGTGGTGCCAGCCCAAAAATTGTCTTTTGTACGATATAAACGAGGTTTGATGTCTTGCCTCTATAGTTTGATGATAAGAATGTATGTATTTTGTGTACATACTCTATAATAATAACTGCTCTTATTAAGTTAATATTTACGACTTTTCCTCTCATTGAGAGATTCCCAAATAAAAAAAATGCTCATGCTATGGCCCACCAATTGTATTGTACACATTTTCTGTGTGGCCGTATCGCATCAACTTTGAAAGTACTCTTTTTTAGTGTCACAATGAGCCATTTGTCAACAAAATGTTTAACGTTTGTAAACGTTGGTATTTTACTAACAAGGATAGAATTAATCGCATTGACTGAAAGAAGAAACAAAAACAGACATTTGTCAAGTCTCAGCAATAAAATTAATGAATATGGACATTTAGCAAAATTCTTTCAAAGATCGAAAGCGTTTATGTACTTTTTATTATTATTATTTGCTGGCAGTTACGAGAAAATAGTTTCATCAAATCATCAAGACGATTTGGAACATTCTTTGAAGGAGAAATGATTGGAGGAACCTTCCACGGGATCCTTGTACCGAAAGAAAGATGTACTCACAATCTCAGAATCAGACTGCCAAGCAAATCAAACATTTGCTTGATTTGTCATTGTCATAAAATCGATGATGTGCTCGATATGGAAGTCAGCGGAAAGAGGAAGTTGTCAGCAGCCAATATCGGTGACATAATTCATCAGTTTCGGGTCTTAAATTCTGCGCTTGGTGCCCCCATTGAGGCGAAAAACGTCGAGACTCTTTTAGCTCCGGTTTTACGTACCTCGTTAGGTAAGTGATGCAGTGCATTGAAGCCGGAAGAGGCAACACAAATCTTTATATTATGCTTTTCATGAAAATTCATATGAACACAAGTCGTAAATTTTGTCTAAAGTAAGTCAATGATTTTGTAATAGAAACTAATATTTCTATATTGGAAATGAAATTTTCAAATATATTTTTTTTATTAGGCGTGTTAAAAATTCACCACGATGATGCGGGGACTCTCGTACTGCAAGGTAAAAGACATGTTGTTTATTTTTTATCTGTTCTAAATTCAAAGTTTTACTCTAAATTACATTGCTATGTTAAACATTTAAAGTAAAACGCTATACATGTTAAAATAGAAATGTTATACGCTCCACCAACATCATTTTTCTGTATCTTTTTTTGTACAGGATTGAAAAATATAAGCTCAAAAGTGTCTACAGCCATGATGGAAGATTTCCTCAAAAACTTGTCAGTCCAGGTATGGACCGCATCATTGAAGAAACAGTCTTTTCCTTTTTCCTTTATAGTTTTTGTTACTTTTTTCTGCATATTTTCTGCTCTCACACCACCACCACCAGCAGCGTGTTATCTGCATGACAGTTTTTTTTATCTTTTAAAATATAATATACGGGAGAATGCTACACTGCTTCATTTTTAGCTCCGAAATGTGCAATTTTTTTATTTCTACCATAAAAATCTACTCAACGGAAATGGTATGGTTGACTTCTTAAATATTTAAAGTACGTACGCTTCATATACTCGAAATACATGTTACATAATTCTTATTTAGGACTGATCAGCTTCTGGTTTGGTTTGGTGGTGTTGGGGGCACATAATGAGTCTTATTTAGTTTTTTGGTGGTAGTGTTGAATCTTGAGTGTGTGTGTAGGCAGTTTGACTAGACGTCTTTTTCGACATTAATATTTTCACTTGTTTATAGTTTTTGTAAACCATATTGCTAGAAAAAGTTGTAGTGTTTCTTTTCAAATTTTTTTTCTGGTTTCTTAATATTTTTATCCATTTCTTCAGAGTATATATACAACAACAACCGTGTAGGTAGGCATGGATCAAACTTTCGGACCGACAACTACATATACATATACCTATATATAACTTACAACCAGGATTTTTTTACTGCATACATGTTTTCATCATCATCCAAAAAGTTTTTGAAATAGCTGACTCATGTCTCAAATATTTTACACGCGATGGAGGTAAATGGAAGAAACAAAACTTGGAAAGTAAATTTTAGACTATGTATGTCTACTTTATGGATCGTCGGTTGGTCGGTAGTAGTACAAATGAATGGAAAGAAGCACAGACATGGCACTGTTCAGAATCATGAAGATGGTGGTTTTGTGATCAATCCTCAATATTCATTTTCCTTTTTGCTCGCATTTTACTTGTTTAAGAGGAGAAAACAACAGTGTAGCATATTTGCTGTACAGTAAAATGAGTGTATAAAAGAAGGTCAGCAATAATACTTTTTATTTGAAGAATTGATAGTAGTATAATATATATATATTATACCTAGAGGTGTATTTTATTCATATTATCATAAGAAAATACTAGATACAGATGCAGTAGTAGTACCCTAATTCTTAGCATTAAAATGAGAGTTGGCATGTATGTTTTATTTCTTGTATCATCATGGAATAATTTATAAATATGATAATGTGCTTTTTCAGGACAACTCGTTGTATAAGTAGGGCAAATCTTATTAAACCTATTTTCTACAACAAAAAACAAATAATATTATGTATTAATGTTGAATGGACAAGCTAGGTATATGGACTCGCTTTGCTACTTGGTGGCTGGTGCTCCTTCCATGTTTATAATTAGTACTTTCGGATATGTAGCAACCCATTGGTAAATCCTGTTTTAAGACATTGTCATATATTTATGTGTGTCAAAAAAAAATTCACCAGAACATTTTAAATGAGAAAATATGTCTAGGACATCGTCGTCGTCAGCACCATCGTACTGCTGCTGCTGCTGCTGCTGATAGTATTACTATCACCACTTCTTCCTCGTGGCAAATTTGTTGATAATGTTGAGTAACGAAAGCATGATTTTTATAATATTATGAGACACATTTGTGACAGGACAAGAAGAGTTATATACACACACCGTCGTTGTGAGATGCGGAAAGTTTTTACTTACTGATCTCTGTGAGCTGAGCAGCAGCAACCGAGAGAAAATAATATAATATTATTTGATGCATCTGAATCCAATAAAAAGAACATCTGAATATTATATTTAGAAAATATTTTAAACATGAGGAGTATCATGACATTCGTTGTACAAATCATATTTTTCTAGTAGCACTTTATAAATGCACATTGATTTGAGGTTTTGCGGTGTGAGTGAATCGTGAACTGCTATCTAATTTTACTATATGTGTATTTGCCTTTTTGATTCACCACCAAAATTAGTTCATTTATTATACTTGCTCCTAGTTTGTCGTACTCAGTAGGCAGGGCAGTAATAAGAATGGAAATATAGTCAAACTTGGCGAGTCCAAATAAACTATAGAAGTTGTGCATTACGACATAACATAAAAAAAAGTTTTTCGTATTTACTCTTTATATTTTGTTGAATCACACTGCTTTCATAATAAATATAAGTAAAGCGAACACTTTTTCTCATTTCAGTCTGACATGCCGGTCAATCTATCAGGTATCGATGGTCAGGCAGGCACTATATAGCATGTCATTTTATTAGCCAATAGGTCTATCTCACAAGGCAGCTACTGAAAATATGGGGGGAAATCCTCTGGTAATTGGTATAAACCTTGTCTACTTTTATATACATTTCGCATAAAAACGCCGCACTATATAGTACTTACTTACCACTTTCTTTCTTTAAACTTTATCAAAAGTAATACTTTTTGTACGCAACATAAATGTGGTTTTCGACTTTTTACATTTTAAATGAGTTGAGTGGCTGTTGTGGGGTTTTAGTTTGCTGGTTTGGAGTCCAAACTTTGGACGGCTTTTGATTCGACCTAAGCAACATGTGCGAGTATTAGTTTATGAAATACCTTTTGAGCTCCTATGCCTTGGCTTTATAGACGTTTTACACTAAAAATGTGAAGGTAAACAAGATGAAAGAAGGGGAGAAGCATAAAAAATTACTCTGGCCAGACCTTTTCTATATACCTATGTATGTGTTCGTCCTTATATATTGTAGGAGGAAGAAGATCGACTACATGGAAGAGAAAGCTACTTCTCTGTGATTCTAGAGTTTTTTATTTATATGGTTTACATGGAGGAACAAGTAATAATATAAGAACAAGTAAGCACATAAAGGGAATGGTATGGGTGTTTTGTGGTGCACTGATGAAAACTATTATGATTATGATCATCGTATCCAGGCTAGACTACTAGGTATAAAAGGCATTATGGTAAGTTGATGAAAGACGGCTCCAAACTATCCCCTCTTGAATTACATCCTTCTCTCTGTTTTCTTGGTAATTTCATTCAAGAAAATTGAAAATACAACTACACATCCCCATCATCCTCGTCTTAATAGGTACAAGGTCGAGCCATTATGTGGTCGCTACTTTACTTGCGTATAGCTCAAACTATAGTGTAATTGCATCCTCCTGAAATTGTATATTATACTATCCTTGTATATACACTTGCATCTGGCAGTTGTCTATTTAAAAATGGTACATTTCATAGGCACAAAATTCGTATTATCTGCTGAAATGGATACAGGAAACATAAAACGGGAATGAGGCTATAGGAAACCCATAATAATGTAGATAAATCTCACAAAATAAAAAAGTACACACTCGCTCTATATATAGGTAGTTATTGAGTGTTTATTGAGTTAAGAAATCTGTATAAAATATGTAGTTAGGTATACCGTATATATATACCTATCCATTTTTTGAAAAGATACTTACTCCTCTATACAATTTTTATGACTTTGTTGGATCATATTTATTATTAGCTTGATGTGACGAGGGATTTAACGGGAGAGCAATCATTTGTGATTTACATTTGATTGCAGTTAGTTGATTTTCCGGTTAGGATACGATTTATGGTAATGTGCATTTAACGGCAGTTTGATGCTACTAGGAGTAAAGTTCTCATTTATTTTTTATAAAATGAATATTTTCAAGTCGTGATTCGGATGTGTGTAGGTTTTTGGGTTAAATAGTGTCAAAAGATGAAATATTTTACAGCAAAATAATTTTTAACTGTATGGATCAGCCTAGATCAATACGTTCATAGAAGAGATTCATAATATACTGCTTACGCGTTGCTGTTAATACTTTTTTCCCGGATCGAAGGGTCGCATGAAGTATGCATGGGAGGGATTTAAATCGCAAGGATTTCGTCAAAATGACTATCGCTAATAAATTGATCTATGCTAGTGTATTTTTCTTTTACAGGATTTTGTTTTTTATGAACATTGCACTCATTTTATACGTGCTTATGTATATAAAATGTGTTTTGTTTTCTCGTTTATTTTTTTCAGATTCTGGAAAAGGCTTCCTTTGGTAATTTAGAATGCTTGTCTACTCTTCTTAGGCAGAAGGAGTTTCTTAACAGCTTTCTCAATAATTCTGGTAAGCTTATACACTTGTTCAAATTATGCATAAGTAATATATGAATGTTTTATGGTATTGATGATGGGGCTATAATCTTAAGAATCTATATACATTTCAAAGTCTTGTAATGATCGGATGAAATTTCTATTATCATTATCGAAAAAGAAACTTGTTGGCTCCTAAAAATAAAATAGACGACGATGTGTTAAATGTTTAATATATTTTAGTGCGCTCATCCATTCAACATATTAATTTGCAATTAATTAACAATTTGTTTTTATTATTGCTATCTATAAAATATTTAGGTATATATACCTAAATTAGAAAATTATTCGAGGGAAAATAAGGAAATTAAGCTAATATAAGATATGTAGGGAAAGGAATTATATGAAATATGAATGCCTTTAAAATAGATAGATAAAATAGAGTTCAAATAACCACGAGATTATGCAAACTCGAAGCGAGTAGATACTCGTTAAATTAATTTGACATGAGAACTTGCAAGTGCAATAATAAAGGCATTATTTATCCAGTATCACTATCAACACTTCATCGTGGGACTCTATTTTTGTATGCTTAACTTTCGCTTCGCCTTTCTTGCACCATTTGTTTCCTAATAAGGTGTATGTACATGAAACGACAAATGGTTAAAATACATATATATTCTGTAGCATAAAATAGAACGCAGCTTTCTTGCTTGCATTTTTTTGCCAAAAAATGCAAAAATTAATGGGCGTAGGTGGGATTAGAAACCAAATTCCAATGTGAAAATAAAAATTCCAAAAGGTATAAGCTATAAATCATATTGTGAAAGTTTTCTGGCCGAGAACATGCCTTCAGACTTCAGAGCCCCCTTGAGACATTCTTGACGTATGAATAATAATACATGATATCGATATGAAAATATGAAGAGTCGTTTTTTCTTTAGCATCATCTTGCAATACCATCACTATCACATACAAAATTATTTTTACCCTGCCGAAAAAAAGTCAGAATATAGAAGTGACTTTGAATGAGGAGAACATCAAAGAAACTCATTTCATTGCAAATTAATGTATAATGTTAAATGTATGTATATGTGTATATATTTAAGTAGCTATACATATTTATGTAAGTATATACATGGACGTAGAAAAATATTTCATACATATTTATACTTTGGATTTTATTGACTTCTGAATGACAGCGTTTGATCTTGTGTGTGAAGAGAAAAGATATACAGGAAGTGATGGCGTACTTGTCCATTATGCTACCTTGCTGTAATGAAGCGATGATCAGGAAAGGGCCATGAGCCACATATATCTTTGCATGGATATATCCTTTTCCGATTCAGGTAGCACATTATGTATACCTGTTCTATTCATGTATTTCTGTAAGATTTCAAAATTATCTGCCTTTTCAATAATTTTCGAAATGAAAAAACTGATTCNATCCCTTTTCATGCTGATTGCTGGTGTCATATAAGTCAAAGTGATAAAACTATTTGATTGCAAATGAAAGATACGTTTTGATTTGCTGGTATTATGAATCATCATTGATGATGATTAAAGAACCATACGTTTGAGCTTTGGCTCAAATTATAAAATAGCGAAAGCATTTTCAAAGCTATCAGACTTATATTTTTAGCAGGTATTCATTAACTTTTAATTCAAAAACACTATTGAATAGTAATGGATCAAACGTGTTTACACAATAACCAACCTAAGCCAACATAAAATACTACATAAGTACAAATACTATAAAATTGGTCCCCCACAATTTTTCCCGTGTCGTCACGTGATGTTTTCAAGTGTCAAAATATTTTATTGCAGGTCCTGTTCTACTACCAAAACTCATTCAACTATTGCAAAAGTACGTTGGAAGCCTAATTTTTAAACACCCTTCAGCAACCTTTCGTACGAACGCTGTTAGAAATTTACCACCAGCTGCTGCTGGTAACGCGAACCACTCATCTGATGGTGATCATCCTGGGAAAGAGTCATTAAGAAGACTGGTGGAAAAGTTGCTTGATGTTTTGGATGCAAGCTGTCCCAGCAGCGACACGTTGCTGGTTGTCACTGATAATGAGGATGGAGTCTCCCAGCCCATCTTTTGTGCTGGCTCAGAAGAGCATTTTCAAATCTTTCGACAATACATGAAGGAAATCATTGCAGCATGCATGGACCTCCTCCCGTTTTCACATTCTTCTGAAAACATCCTTGTGGATTCACATGTAAAAGTTTTGAGTGAGTACTTTATAACATATATTTTTATTCATGAAATATGAAACAGAAATATATTCATAGCAAAATGATTGGCAGTTACTTT
>JAITYZ010002373.1:0-12836 GCA_027744595.1 Paronellides praefectus
CAAATCCCTATGTATGTATGTATGAATATGTGAATGTAATGGGTAATGTAGTGGAAGGAAAGTATGTATTGCTATTTTGCTATGCACTATTCACCAAATGATTCACTATTGAAGTTATAATATTATATTTTGCATTGTCTCGTACAAGACAAGTTCTTGGGAGTGTTGAATTGAATTGAGCCAGGCCACAAAGTTTGGAAAGTAGACTACTGTCCTATTATAATGATCAAAGAACGAGCTACAGAGCCAATAATAGAAATTATATAACAAAACCGCCATTAGCAATTCAAGCTCAAATATTTACGCACACTTTTACAATGTTTTATACTAGCTGCCTTATATGTACATACAAAGCTAAAGTATTATTACAAAACAAAACAGTGTATTATACTCAAGTAATTACTTTACAAGTTCTGAGTTTTCACATGTCTTTGGCGAGGCTATAGTTGTATACTAATTTGTAATGCGCATCACCAGCAGGCTGCACGACATCATCATAAATCCTTCTTCCTCCTGCCTGCATCTGACTGATATTAAAGGCGAATCCAGAGTAGGGTAATTAAGCGATTAATGGGCTAAAATTCCATTGTCATGTTGTAAAATTATCTTAAAATATAGCATTTAGAACAAAGTGGGAAAGAAGGAAATAATTTACACATGGTCTCATTCCATGGGCTCCAGATAGTAACCGCAAAACAAACATATATATAACTTGGTGGTCATTGAAGGGAAGTTTTGTATTCTGTCAATTTAGGCAAATTAAAGTTCAACGGACCATTCTTTATTGAATTTGGAAAATACACTGCATGCATACGTACGTATAGTTGGTTTGCGCATGTTTATTTCATTAAATGTGACAAATTGAGAATTGAGAGCATCACAATTTTGTATGTCTCAAACAAGCTCGACAGAGTCCAGTAGTTCTTGGGCGACGATTCTGTGTGCCCTGACGTAATGTTTATTAAATCTATTGTTAAAATTATGTTGTTCTCTTCAATAAAAATGTCAAGGTTCTCCATCCACCGAAAATATCAGAATTGCTTTTAGAACAGCACAAAGAAAAGAAAGATGAATGGTGCATGTTTGGGATGTAGGTTGTAGTAACAATGGATGAAAAAGAGTAAGGTATCATCTCTCTGGGAAGGGAAACCCCAATGACGCATATGTGTTCATACCTATGTGCTACATTTTGTAACTTTATGTGCTGAATATTTATATCTCTACTCATCTTTCAATTGCTTAAATGCATGCCAAAAGTCTTTACTATTTTCTTACACTTTTGTACTCTGCTTGTGATTTACTAGTTTCATACGTGGAGATGCTTTGATGGCAAAGTTTTGTAAAGGCAAAAGGGCAATTTAGTACGATCGATGCAGTTTATGTAAGCCTAGGACAAGCACAATAAAAATATTGTAAAGCAACGTGAAAGTGTAGGCATTTATTATTACAAAGTGGGATGATTGCAAATACAATATTATTATGCAGCATGACAGCATGTTATGCGTCATACGTTGGTGAAGGTTCAGGTTCCTTGAAATGCATTCAAAAGACACACGTTTGGCATTTTTCCTGGAGAACACCAGCTAAAAAACTTGTTTTCCCTTTTCTGCAAGTTTCGAGGTAACTTCATCAGAAAATTCATAATTATTTTCTTGGAAAGCATTTCCGTTGTAAAAATTGCTGTAAAAGTTGCTACACGTGTTCATGGCACAAATTAACGAACCGCGATGTTGACACAAAACCTGTCACACAAAAACAATAATTCTTTTGTTACCCTTCCAGCTTACATAGAAAGTAACAAAAGTTTAACTAAGTGCCTACAAGCAAAAACACTAGAAAGGTAGAAACATGCTACTACTACATACACTATGTTTACAACTTTGACAGTTGGCCATATAAATGAGTATGTATGCGAGCCAGTGGACTCGGGACGGAACATAAAAAGACGCACATACAAAAACTTATAAAACTTCCTTTTCTCATAAAGTTGTCCATACATTTTGCCATAAATAAATCGCATTGCCTGTGTGATGCTTAAGCAAAGACAAACGCAAATTACATCGTAATAATAGGTTATAGTATATAAAGCCAAGCTATATACCTACATACTCCATCCAGAGAGTCGTCACTCTTGGTTGAATAGCCATTTCCCTCAAGAGGTTTGTTTCCTTTGTGAACTATCATGTAGGTGTGCTATAATATGTATGTCTACCCTCATAATCGATTCATTCGGCGAACTTGTAATGGAATCGCTAATCTAATCCATATATCCCACAAACAAATAATAACCTTCACCTTGATGACAGGTTCTAGGAATGAATACCACTTGCACGACAAGAATGTAATGTCAACAAAATCCAAAAGGTGCGGATAATGATATTGACTAAGTTGTTGTTAAAACCTGTCCCCTCTCCCATTACATCGCATATGTTTTTTTTTCATTTACTCTACTATACTGCAAAACTGTCGGTTTTTGTAGTCACGCTAGTGGTCATTTTTTTGCAAAATCAATAGACCGGTCACAACAACGCATTTTGTAAAAGTCCAATCCGGCTTGTTCCAGAATAAGCAAGGCTTTTAATCAGATAGATTACCCACTCTCTAATGCCCTACAAACCTTATAAAATATCGGCTGCACGTTTTATTACCGGTGAAGGGTAAAGCTAGTAAAGCACGTCATTCTTGCCAAATATTTGTTGGAAATACTAAGGCAGTCATTGTTGAATATTTTCTCGTACATTCATTCCTAGCTGCTATGATGATGACCATTTTTTTGTACGCTTATCTCTCTGTCGAATGTGTTTTGTTCCACATTCCTATTGTTGTACATTGTGTGCTATGATATATGATCATGAAAGTAAAAATTAATGCTGTATTTCTCATCTCGAATACTCAAGGCGTCTTTTCGGCTCAATACATATAGTGTACACGCCTTGAATGCTTTCTAATTTTCACTAAAGCCATGTCAGTAGTGAAAGTTTATTGCTCAACCAGTGTTCCACTTTTATGATCATAAAATGATGTACTGCGGTTAAAACTCTGCAAAAAAAGATAATGAGGTCACGTTAAAAGTCTTACATTAAATGTATTATAGCAAAAATATACGCCTCGATGTAGCTCTCGGTGTCTGGAAGACGGGAATATGAACAAACAACCATTTTCCGCATTGAGATGTTTTATTCACAAGTGAGGTCTTTGGCTTTTTTCCTTGTATTGTTTTGCGTAAAATGTGGATTATATTAAATGAAACTACTTTTCTTCATATTGCATCTGAGATAGATACAGTTAAACGCGTGTTGTAGGAGGCACTTCAACTAAATATAAGCTAAATGAAATCCTCACTACTCGGCTTTCGAAAACAATCTGTCTGTCTGGATAATAATATGTATTTGTTCCAGTTACAACTTCAATCATTCTTTTTTTACCTGAATGCGGGAAAAATCACTTTCACTATTAAATCGTAAACTACCTCTGTAAAAAGTCCTATGACATGCCATCATGTATTCTTCACACCAAAGATGATAATGATGATGATGATGACCACATACAAGATTTACTGCACTCAATTTCAAATAGCGTAGATCTCTACGTAAATGGAATAAGATAAAAAATTATGAGAATTTTTTTGGCAAATGGTTATCATCACAGAGTTCCTATACCAGACAGGACGAAAAAAAAATTCAATCAATCATGATGGAAAAATTATAGCATTCTGTCTAGGAAATGGTAGGAGAGTTGATTCCCTTGCTGCCCTCTTATCTGATTTTCATTTTGATTTGGAAGGTGGTCCAAATTGGCTATAACTACAAGTCATGCATTGTGTTTTCATCTGGAAGATGAAAATGATAAAGATTTTTCTACTCGTGGGCGTTAGAGATTTTTTTCCTTTCCTTAAAAAATGCCTACTTTATCTTTCTCCATTTTATTAAGCAATAGTCTAATGAAAAAAAAACTTGGTGGTTCCAGCCAAAAAAAAAATGAATAAAAAACTGAATAAGTGTGAAACAAGCCATATCAAATAAAAAGAAAAAAATACTATCTTTTTCCCTCGTATATTTCCAGCAGCAGACATTCACAAGCAACATTCATTTTATTTTCACCTACCTCATTGCTGTCTGATGATAGTGTGTTGTTGATGTTTTTCTTGTTGTGAGCAAAAAATGTGTCACGTAATGGGAAGTGACCAAAAGTAATCACGATCCTAGTTCAATTGCACTTGTACCATTTTTGGGCTTTGGATTATACAAAATGTAATAGATAATTAGGTTGGTTACCACCTCCTCGCTAACTTCCACCATGCCATATTAAACTGTATCCAACTTTGTTATAAATAATGCATGCAATTCAATCCTTTTTTAAAGAAATCAGGAATATCTAGTACTCCATAAATTATGTATCTTCACTACTGCCACAATCCACACTTACACACACACCATGTTTGTTCCCATAATTTTTTTCGTGTTTTGCGACCTCATAAATACTCTGCAGTGCAGAGTCTGCACATTTTCATATGAAAAGAAAACTCACTTTTTACTATCATTTACTCAAGATTTTTCAACTCTAGCCAGGCAAAATGGATCACACAATCACAAATTATCGTGTGTAGCTTATTATCTTCCGTAAATGCTCACTTTTATCACAAGAAAAAAGAGTGAACAATGGAGCATGGTCGAGTGGAAATAAATAAAATACAGGGAAAAAGTGTATAGTCAGTGTGTGAAGTACTCCTCATTATTGCAGTTTGTAGCAGCAGTACACATAAAAAAGCAAACAATAGAAAATGCATATAACATGAAAAATAAGAGTTATGAGTGGGCTGCTGTCGTACTAATAATAATATACCTTAAAAAATATATACATATTGTACTCACGAACGACACTACCAACTCTCTTCAGCAACAATGCCCAAAAAACACATGAAATAGTAGTACTCATGAGAGATATTATTACTTTACCTTCGTGGGAACGAAAAAAAAAGTAGTGAGGAGAAGAAAGAAAGAGAAAAAAAAGTTGAGGGTGTAATTGCATAAGATTATTATTGGAGGACAAGTGCGGGAACTGACTCTGCTTTTTTATTTTATTCCTGGAATGATGAAACCAGTGGGAGCACTGGAGCGTTTGTTGAGGTTGATGAGGTTAGATTTTTTGAGACAGAAAAAAGGTGCATGCATATCGTTTCGTGAGTGCACCTTTTCTCAATTGCATTTTTATATATTCTAACTTTTGCTCTTATTTCAAAGTTGAAAGTCTTGATGCCTCACTTTTTTGGTCAAATTTTCTTTGAAAAAAGTTATTTTATTTAATAGCCACTCGCTTCACCAACATTTGTCAGTTCATCGTAATCATTAGAACATCAAATTTTATTTTCCTGTGATTGCGAATAAACTACTGATCCATGCATGCAGGAAACTTTTATTGCTAGATGAACTAATCCAAAAATCTCTCAATTTTTATGGTTGTATCATCCCTTGAAAGGGAATATGAGTCAGTATCATAATGTTTCTTTTTAAATTTCATAATAATAATAATTTGAATTTGTTACAGAAAAATCCCTCCTACACAAATACAAATAAAAAGATATATTTTCTACAATATTTACCAATTCGAAAATTGATACAAGGCAATATCTTTTGCTTTACATAAGAAAAAAATGCATTATTAAGTCACACATGTGCAATATGCATCATAGGTACTTTAACTTTTATGTACCCCGCAGCGCTGCTGTGTTTGCGCTGTTTGATATTTTGATTAAGGACATTTTAATGGTAGAATAATGAATGAACTCCCACTCACAGATGGATTGAATGGAATATAAAATTATTACGAAAATTAGTTTTTTTTCATTGTCTATTAAAGTAGGATCATTGTACCCACCCTTTCTTTTCCTCGCTTCCCCAAAAGGTCTGCAAGTTATTTGTTTTTGTGTTTAAAAGTAATTGTCAAATCTGTCAATAATCCCGCTATTCAACAACAGAAGAACGGCAAGAATAATAACTTTTAAAGTATTACAACAATAACAGTATTTTTTATAATAATTTAAAATTTATCCTCGCACACCTGAATGATTTCTGGTGGTGGTGGTGGAAGGGACGACAGAGACACAAAATATACGACATACAATAATATCATCTTGCAATCAAGTAAGCTATACGGAGAGCGAAAACATAATAAGTCGACAAAGCTGGATTTGAATCAAGAAAATGTAATGAAACGCTTTGATTCGACTCAAACAGAATAGATTAGGGTAAAAGATGCGTGGGGTTCCAAAAAAGGAAAAATGAGTTTTTGGTAAAATGACAGAACATAAAAATGAAAGGAGTAGAATGACTACTATACTAAATACGCTACGCATCACCACTACTGCGGCACACATAGGTAATCTACTGCGTAATATGCGTATGGAAAGGAAGCAAAAAAAGCTCTTTTTGACTGCTTGAGTAATAAAATGGAAAAAATACTGAGACACAAGTTAAACATTTAAAATGATACTCTGTATCAAAATGAAATTTCATACTACACATATAAGTCTAATATCAGTCAAATATAAGTCATATATTTTAAAACAGCAGAAAATTATGGCTCTGTTGTGCGTACTTACTGTTGACTCTGCTTTAAAAACCTCTGTGTAAGGAAAAGCAAAAAGAGGAAGATTTTTTTGGAAGATTAGGATACGCACAAATATATGCATACGACAAAATGCTGTCTCGTAAAAATATAAAAAAGAATCGTAATCTTCAGATTTTCTAGCTGCGTACACACTCTTTTTGGGTTGCGGGATTTTTGGACCGGAAAACAGAAAAAAACCGGAAAGACGAAAAAAAAATTAAGTTGAACAACTCCCAAAAGAAGAGTTAAAGCAATGATTCTCGTTTTTGTAGAAGAAATATACATTATAGATGGGATAAAGTATTTTATATATACCATTTTTTATACTGACGACCCTATCGACAAAACAAAAAGAGAAAAAAACAAAGAGGCAATTAAAGTCAATGTCTGGAATATTACATAATATTATTGTTTAGGCTGTCTATGCGTATAATGTAGAGGGTATATATGCATCCTATATGTAATGCCTTTATATATGTACATATGTACAGTACATACAAAGTTACTATCATAAAAAAATCAACCAAAACGAAAATTCAGGTTCATTTTCTTCTTATCAAGTGCAACGCGTCTTCTCTTCTTGGCGGTTGGCTACAGTGAACTCCTTGCTGAGCTGCATGTGTGCGTGTGCTTTTTTTATAGCGTAATTCTTCTTTCCTGTCATTTTATTCGTGTACTTAAATTGTTATGCACAGGTTTTCTTTTACTTTTGAACGAGAGATTTTTATGTACATGTGTTTGTTACAGGGAGTTAAATGAAAATAAAAAGAGTAATATATCGAACATAATGATATTCATTATGGCATAAAACTTATGATGAGCATTGTTTTGATTTACATTTAGTTGAATAGCTCAGGTTTCAAAAGAATTCTTGTTCTTTATGCTGCCCATCATCAGTGGAATGGATGAATGTTAGTGGAGAAATAATCGCCTATTGTGTTTACATGTTTGGTGTGTGAGTGTAGGAGTAGAAGGCTAAATAATGCAAGCCTGTTCTCCCCCAAAAAAATGACAAGTGGTTGTAGCAATTTTTTGTACAATTTTTTTATTTGGGTTATGCGTATTTTTACGTATACCTACTCATGAGGTCTTGTCGCGGCAAGTTAGTTGTATTTAATCAAGGGAAACTTGAAGGAAATGTTACTTTTTAAAATCCAAAGTGGTTTGGCTACCTGTCTTTAGCAGAGGAAGGAGAAAAGGGCAAATGTGTATAAATTTTCACTGTAATGAAAATGAAACAGCCTCTCCTCCTGACTCATCAACAAATATAATTTTTTTTACACAGGAAATGACTTTCAAAAGAGCAGTTGTTGCAGTGGAGAAGTCTTTCTGTTTTCAATAGCTTTACTTGTATGGAACAGGTGGCGGAGGTAAAACAACATTATTCTCTGGAGGAAGGTGGCAGGGAAGCTAAACTGGAAGAAAGAAGTCAAAAGTGAACGCTTATTTTAATAAGCATGTATACCTATGCATGTATACCTATAATATCTCTATGCATCTTGTTATTTTGCTTCTTTTTATGTTGCACTGTTCAAATTATAAGATTTCCTTTCTGTCTCATTATTGTTGTGGTAGTTTGTGTCCCAAACTTTGGGGTTTAGGTTTAACTTGCATTTTATCAACCTTTTAAACTCGCTAACGTATGCAGCTTTGATAATCAAAATATATACAATGGCAAATGACATTGAAAAAGAAATAAAGACAATTGTTTATATTGCTTTGTTGTTCATAAACTGAATTAACTTGAACAGATTATTAGTCACCTCCAAAGATAGTAAAATGTAGAAATACATTAATATTATTTCGGTTATCTTAACTAAATATCCATTCACTACATCCATTGAAGATATATTTTCTCTCCGAAACACCTTAATATTATGTTGATTTAATACAATACGGCTCTGTAAGTACGAAAGTTATTAGTAATAATAAATAACCTTTCAACATCAATAAAATTGATCGATTAACCTTGTACTGTTTTCTGTCATTTGCATTTACATAAGCATAACAATAACAATATATGTACCTGTATAAAACTTATTATGCAGCACATTGCTTAATCCAGAATCTAGAACGTTCTCGTACGCAACAACAAAAAAAAATTCCATTCTACATCACAATAAAAAATAACTCTCATAAAAATGTTTATAGTAATCCGTTCATTTCTGCAAAAACACGGTATGTGCATGTAACGCATTGTACATAGATTATATACTACATGCGTTTCACTTTCAATTTATGACTGTTTCATTCTACTCTTTGTTAACCAATTAACCCGTACAAGCAAAGTGTGGTGATAATTAAGTCATATAGCAAAAGAGAGGATGTTTTTACTTAAATTCTCGCCTGTTTCGTGCAATTTGCCCGGAGGGAAATCTTTTGCACATTATATCTTTACTAAAGATTCTTTAGAAGCTATAAATCCGATTTTATGATTGACATTTTTTGTTGGTCAGCAGAAGGGATTAATGGATGTGGATTTGAAAGTGTGAGCGTAAATTGCAAATATCATTTCATTCCTTATAATCTCATAAGTTATAACTGACTAACACGGGTAAAAGCACTACTTTGCAGGGCAGTAGTGATGGAATGACAGACAATAAAAAATTAAAACGTTCGACCTTGAAAATTATGAACCATTTATTGCAATGTAGTCACATGAAAATGGAGTACCTATATATGTGTACATTGTAATACATGACTTTGCTAATTTCGTGTAAATAAGGCTGCTATATGCTTCTAAGCGGCTTGGTTTTTACAATAAGAAAAATAATAATTCCCAAAAAGGAGGCAAAAACGGGATAATTACTACTTATATTTTGTAACATATTTGTGGCAACTTCTTTACAACTCGTAAAAAAACTCGAAACAGTAATAAATTACATGCAGGCATGTTTATATATGCATATATAGTATACTGTTGGCTAATCGCCCAACAAACGCCAATGGCCATTCTTTGACTCTGGATTCATGCATTCATTTCATATTATCTCGAGAGAACATAAATAAGTGAATTCATTACCATTGAACCAAACAAGACGTAAGCAAAATATGACAGCAAAAAGAGTGATCAGATATCTTACCTGGTTTTGTGGTTTTTGCGAGTTAAGGAAACCCGGTATCCTTCAAGGTTCTTTTATGTTAATCCGCAATAATTTTCTCATGAACAAACGTCAATGGGATATATTCTGCTGTGTTGTTGTTGTAACAAAAGTCCGTCACATGGCAAAACCCATACAACGCAATAACATAAAAAATATAGTGTTTTTCTGTGTGGGGAATGGGCAACGATTTTGTGATTTATTGGAAACGAAATGTTGTGGTCACGAGCGAACAAGAAAAAAACAATCCTCCTACTTCCGTCTTTAAACTTCTTGTAACAAAAGTGCATGTAACGCAAAAAAAACAGAACGCTTTGTCTCCGGATTAGCCACGCGTTTGAGATGAGGCAACTGCGAAGACGCCCCAAAGTTCCATGCAAAGTTTCTTCCCAATCCGTGAGGCTCTCTATGATTTTTTAAGGTGATGACACACAACCAGATTTATCCGATATGAAATTCCCAAATTACTTTCATGCTCTTGAAAATCAATCAGTTTTTTACACTTTTGACAGACAATAAATATAACATGCGTTGAACCTGATTGCATGCATGAATCACATATCAACACTTTTTATAAAATGCACAACAATGCACAATTGTGAAGATTTTTTTTTATCTTGTATTAATTTTTTTTAATCTGCAACACAGGTTCACCACCGTTCACATAAGCCACCCACTGAATTAACTTGCATTGTAATATTAAATGATTCACTTGGTACAGCAGCTGATGAACGACTGATCATCAAAATTACTTTGTATGATCATGCAGCACCTTCTCCTCATCTATTCCAATCCAATGATAATGATGATGGAAATGAGGAGATCTATTCATAAAGTTTATAGGTTGTACGTATGTTCTGGCATATCAAGTAGTATAAGAAGTTTGCCGACGTGAGTAGTTTAAGTACAGCATGATTAATGCGTCAAAGATTAGAGGATGCTTTTGGATGGTCTTGTTTTGGATGATGATGATGATGATGATGACTACTATTGTGGTCTTCTTGTTAACAGCAAACAAGAATGATGACGACGAATGTTGTACTGAAGTACATATAAAAATATGATGATGACGACGAGTGACGAGAGTCTGTGGTCTTGAGGATGTTAAGAAGTCATATAATCTTTATGTATGCATTATGCATACATCTATTTCTTCTCTATTTCTATTCTTATTAATATGCATAAAAATGTATTTTTTATCAAGTCAGGCAAACAGACACGGTGTTCTTTTTAAACAAACAGTAGTAGTGGCTTGTTTCTTGTTCTCTTGCTTTTCTTGTCACTTTGTTCAAAGAGGGAGGCGTAATGATAAAAGATTTTTGTCGTCGTCTCTTCTGTGACTACTGGACTCAAGAGTCTATATATGCCAAAAAAAACTAAATGTATAGAAATTGTTGTGCTATTATAAATAATCTAATGTTATATGTGAATATATACCAAAGATACGTGTCGGTTACAACAAATTCATGGGATTATAGGGATAATGAAAGAGAATGAAATGTTCGGTAGTAGTGTCTCAAGTAGTACGGACAAAAAACAAGAGTTTCAACTCAGCCAGAGCTTGACTGGACTACGAATGAGCTCTTGTCAGTATCGCGAAGTGAACAAAAACGGGGAGAAAAAGCACATCAGTGTGGGGCTTTGGTGTTGCTCCTGGGTTGCTTGGAGTGGTGGATGAATCAGTAAAAAAGTGTAGTAAAGCGTGCAGGGTAGGGTGACAACGTAACATTGCCTACTACAACCACTACTGCTTGTAAAGCTTTGCTGGTGCACTGGAAAACGCATGAACAACGCTTCAGCAAAAAAATAAAACAAGAACCAGAATGAAACTTTGATATGAAATGAACATGGACTATGAAACCTTAGGGCTTTTGCCGGTACTACAGGAAGCTATAATTTGCTGGTCACATATACGCTAATCCAAGGGCTTATTGTTGCGTTGTCTGTAAAAAATGCTTTCTCAAAATAATATTGTCATCAAATCATAATGACACTTAAATGAGTTCCAAATATGGCATTTGTAAACAAAATTCAATTGACCATAGTGCACATTGGATACGCAAAATAGTTATTATTTATGCTTGCAAAAAATTAAGTTCAAATTCGCAATTCTGAATTTGATAAAACATTGCGAAAGCACATGACCATATGCACCGGAAGTGTGATGTGCACGATACCGCAGCTTAGCAAAAATAACCATTTCATGCTAAAATTATGTTAAAGAAGAACAAATACGCAGGAGTACACAACAAAAACCAGTTTAAGTACATAAAAGTTTTAAAAAGTTTATTATAATCCATACCATGAATATATAAACAGCAAGAGTAGAATTGCGAATATAATAATAATTTTTATTGTAATCAAAACGCAATGTTTTATCAAATTCAGAATTGCGAATATAATAATAATTTTTATTGTAATCAAAGATAATGTAAATCTGAACAGAATATAATATACTTCGTATGTATGTGAAAATTGAAAACAGTTATAACAAAAAAAACTAATAATAATCACTACTTTCAGAGTACTTTGTAAGAAATTAAATTACTTTACTTAACACGTAAGCAACGTATAGTTATTCTCATATAGATAATACAGTAGTTACTCCCTAACGTTCTACATATCAATCTGGAGATATAGTTTGTAGTCTTTCTATAAGCAAGATATTTTTTAAACCCATCTAAAAGGTGTAGCTTCAAAACTTCCATTTTTTGTGGTTGGTTTGATAAATTATACATAGTCTTATTGGTCATAGAATGATCATCAGTAAGATTTGATGACAGTCCGAAATTCATAAATATAATATGATCATATTCACAGCTAAACTATATTAAACTCCTTCAATATGCAAGAATAAGAATAGCCAAGACATCTTTAGAAATAGAATCATTCTAGTTTACGGTACGTAATACAATTTGATTTAGTTCTACAGTTCACTTCACAATATATAGTAGTAATTGGTTTAACAACTTACAATTTCAAGTCTAAAAACTAGGATACATTTCTTTCTGAAATATTGTGTAATTCGTAATACCTTCTACAGTGATACATTTATTTATATAACAAACTAAATTCATATTTTATTTTTAACATTTTACACAAATGTACGACACTTGAATGAACAAAAAA
>JAITYZ010002374.1:0-11792 GCA_027744595.1 Paronellides praefectus
CTGGCTGGTGGAAGAAGGAAATAAGTATCCTGGAAAAGTTTTTTTGGGGGTAGCCACTCCACCACCGCCACAAATTGTATTCGAAGGCCCACACGTTTTACAACCACCTGAGTTGCAGCTGGTAAAGATGATTTCCTTCGTACAACCTGGCACAACAGTTTGGTGGAAAGGAGGATGGGGAATGTAGAACGTGAGGAAGGGAAGGAGGGAGAAATGCCCCCTTTTTTTAATGTTATCGAAAAGTCTTGTTCCGGCTGCAGCACAAATGCTCGGAAGGCAAGGACACCAAGTTTAATAATATAAATGGTTGCAAGTAGACAAAGATATTTGAATGCCAACAGGAATGTGCATAGTTTGTAGTAGTGGCAGCAGTAGTTGTTGTAATAGCAAGCTACTGACAACGGCGACGTTAACAATGGAGGAAGTATTGATGATGATGATGATGATGACACTAGTGACTGGAGCCTTTTATCTTCCTGCCGCATTTTTCTGGTTGCAGCTGTTGATGCTGTTGTTGTTGTTCCTCTCTGTATTGATGATGATGATGATATTGACAATGTTGATCATATGCACTAATTTTGTTGTTGCGACTCCTTTTGTTGATGGTGTTGTTGTCACTCTTCCTCTTATGCAAAACGACTACGTCGTCGTCAATACAAATTGAGACCATTTGAACCTCTTTTTTGTTTAAAAAAAAGAGAGAGAGAGAACTTGTAACTTTATTCTTTTGAATGGAGATAGAAAACTTTGTTTATTTCTCACTTTTGTTTCTTTTTACTATTTTCACACAGAGATAAACAGATAATTAATATGAGAGGAATGTATTTTGTAGGCGCTTTTATCGGCATTTCACATTTTTACCAATTCCGTAGCAGAGAAAAACAAGAAGATTATATTTTTTACACTGGGGGAAGTATTGCTAGTGACAATATCCTCACCATTCACCTTTTTTCTCCTACTTAAACACAACAGAGTTTCCAATATATTGATATGTATGTATGTCCACAGGAGAGCCCAAATGTATAAATGTAAGAGGGGCGCCAACTGGCACTAACTCTCCTCAAGGAAGGCCAGTTGACACTAATTTTCACCATTTCCTTTCCCTTTTCTTCTCCCTCACTTTCAAATTGCGTTAATGATTTTACACCAACAACCAATGATAATAATAATAATATGGCATTAGAGCTGGATAGTAGCAGCCGAGTACTAACTGGACTTTCTACTACCAAACCAACATAAACCTATCAAGCCCTTTTTTGTCTCTCTTTTACACAAACATCACCAATTATTATTATTATTATGGCGGTAAAGAAATGGTAGTAGGGAAAGTAGGAGCAGCAGTAGTTGTCGATGTTGTTGTCGTAGTAGTGAATATAGTCTTGTACGTACATCAACTATTATACAGGTTTCCCTTGTTTTATTTCCCTTCTTGGAGAAAAAAAGCTGACTATCCTCACGTTTAACACGTACAATGACCATTAATGTTGCAGTGTCCAGTAATCCATCTAAATTCATGTGTGTTTGTGTGTGTAGCCCAAAAATGTAATATCTCTCATCATTGCGATTTACTCGATATTATTGTGACTACATATGTTGCATGTAACATTGTGCATATATACCTAAAAACATGTATGCTCATTCCATTTTATATACATAACATATATTATTGTGTGTAGATATCCATCACAAATATGTATATATGTATGTGTAGGTATATGTATATTTCGTGCAAGTTGACACGCTTTTAACTTTCTTTTCTTTCTCTTTTTTTTTTAAATTTCCTTCGAAAATAACCTTTCATTCCTCTTCCATCATCATCGTCGTGATTCATCATCACACAATTCAATTCAAGTGATTTTTGTTGCCGCAACCAGAAAAAAATTTTTGCTCAATATTTTTATATTTATTTAGAATATATAAATAAGTTAAATAAATGTATGTACATTTTATACATTTTGTGCATGCTCATTCGCCCACAAATAATATACACAAACCACTCAAACAGCACACATGTTATGCATGATAAAAAAAACAATTTAAAAGAAAACTTGAAAACATGTAAAAAAAATTGTATGGTGCGCTACTACCACCAAAAAACAATAGTAACCATGTAGGCAACTAAACGCACTCAAGAGAACAACCTATTTTTTATATATATCTAGGATCTCAAACAACTATATAGTATCAATATATTGTATGTTATGCTATGTATATAGTGAGGGGGTTGTATGTAGTGAGGAGAAATATATATATATATATATATATATTGTAATAAGTTTAGCCATTTGGATTGCTCAGCAGCTCCAAGCATGCATAATACATAAGCAACTTGTGTGTGTGTGTAATATGCTTTTATATTTTTGGGTACGAGTAAAATTATTACAAGACTAACAACTTTAAATGGAGCTAACAACATAACTTTCATTTAATATAAGATTTTCATGTTGCATGTTATAAAATGTATAGTATATACTTTGTGTTCATGTAACGCGACCCGGGTTACGCTTTCACCCAAATATAATAAAATAAATAATATGAATACTATTAGGGAGCATTCATATATAACGTTATCAGATATACTGGATGACTCGTTTTGACGGAGTATCCTGCTAATGCTAAATCGGGCTATCCTGCTAATGTTAATGACTGGGTAAGTGGTTCAAATCATCTTTTTATGATAACGTTATATATATGAACGCTCCCCTAGGTCGGTCGACGATGATAATATATATAAGTTTGTATATATATTATATATTTTTATGTGTATTTATCCATATCAAAAGAATACGTATTCCTGATACTTTGTTGGGCTTAAATGTAATAAACCTTCTCCCAATCCCATATTTTGTTGTTTTGCCATTTGCCAAGCTCAAGGTAGAAAACACTCAACTGCATGCTTTCCATGCATGAATACATTCAACCTGCTTTCCACACGTATGTCCGCCCTGCTTCCAGCCAAAGTTAAAGAAAAGGAAGAAGAACAGAAGCAAGAAAACAGACTTTTTTGTTATTGTTTCTTTTTTTTTTGGTTTTTTTTGGCATAATACTTTTTTTTCTCCTCCTCATTCCATTTTTTTGCCACAAACCTCAACTCAACATGTCTGTATATCTTTTTGTTTTTCTGTGAGTCTAGATATTATTGTTTTTTGTCTGTTTTCATGAAAAAAGCACAAGTTTTAAGGTAGGAAGAAAGTATGAGCACCGTCTCTAATAATAAGATGTGAGCTTACTTACTTCTTTTTTTCTGATTACTTTTTTTCTCTTTTTGCATGGCTTTCCTCTCCTGTTTTTTAATAATAACAACAGGAGCAGGAGCAGCAGGAGAAGAAGAAGAAGAAGAAGCAAACGTCTGTATATTTATTATTATGAAGTATGGGTTCAACGATGATAAAGGTTGGCTACACAGTATAAATAGTCATTGCATTATCATCGCAAACCACCATCGTCGCCATAACATACATAACAGTATTACATTTATGAATATATTTCCCTGTTTTCCCCTCACCTTTCCTCCTTTTTCTCTTTCTCTCTCCGTTGTTTGTCGAAACAAATTTTTAAGCTTGTATGCATGCAAACAGCGCAAAAAAGAGGAAAAGGCTTGCTTGCATGCATGCCAATAATGACATTCCTTATACTGATATTATACTACTCTGGAGAAAGCGAGAGAGAATATAATACGCAGTCTGTAATGTTATGTATGCCGGCTCTCTCTCTCTCTCTCCCTCTCTCTCTCTCTCCCTCTCTCTCTATCTACCTATATTTGTATTTTAGGTAGGAAGTACATGGATTGGTAGGTATATTATATATTTTATACATATCCAACAGCTTCTACTACTAACTTATATAGAGAAAAGGTTGAATGTTTATTGTACGACTTTCTTTCATGTGGTTCTTATGTTTTGTGTCTGGCCTACTGGCTATATTGCCAGCAGCAGCTTTAACTTTACTTGTCCTGTCCGTCAGCCTGTTATGGATTATATGGATTCAAAACTATTTTTGTTTCCATTACCACGTAGCTATATCATTATTACACATGAAGTAGTAACAGTGGCGGAATAGAAGCTCATGTCGTATAATAGTTTTTTTTGTTGAGCCGGGTACATCAACAACAACGACGACGACGACGACTACATTTACTACAACAAGAGCTATGAGCGTAATGCAATGAGTCAGCTTTGTTGTAAGAGAAAAAGGGAAGGTAAGAAAAATAATGTAATATTATGGCATGGCATGCCATCACCACCACCGTTTCAACTTATAGCACCCCACCAAATGGCAGTGTACACACAAGTCAATATGTTATGTATGCAGAGAAGAGCAAGACAAAAAAAACATAAATAAAAAACATTCAATTGTATAATATATTTTTTTACCTGGTGTATTAAAGTATAATTGGTTGAAAGAGAAAAAAAAAGTTTATGGTGGGGAACATGTATACCTACCTATCTGTGTACATGTTTATTTGGATGCCAAACTACCTAACTATATTTTTTGGCTTGCGAGGAAGTAGACGACGAAAAGAGGATATTCACACAAGCAGGAATACCTATGCATTTAGATATTTTGTACAAATAACAACTAAACATCCTATATCAATCCGGTTATCATCGTCCTCATCGTCGGTGTATTAAAGTGAGCGAGAGAAAGTGAAAGAATTGAGCAGACAAAAGTGGCAAGTATTTAAAGTCAGTTGGCAGAATTGGAAGAAGAGAGAAGAAAAAAAATGAGAGTGGTGAACGGATGGATGACGATATAGCCTAGCAGCACGCCAGGGAGAAGACCTTGGCATGGTGGAAAAAAATAAATATCCTGTAGTTTTTTTTATACAAGTTGTTCATTAGAAACAGCAGAGTTGAGAGGTAATATAACTTAATGTTTTTCGTTTTGCTGCTGTTAATATAAAAGTAAAGCTGGAAACCCTCCGGTGACTATTAGCAAGGTTATTTATGTAAAAAGAAGGCATTTTACTCTTTTAACATGGCAAATTACGTACGTGAGCTCCTGTGTGGGAAATAAGAGGGGGAAATGATGGCGACATGTTAAGCTGGTACGCTAAATAATATTATGACCGTTTTACATTTTATTTTTATTGACTGAGTTAATAAAATTGTTGTAGCCTGCTTATTTCACCGGAACATGGTTTTGTAGGGAAGAAGAAAGGCAGAGAGAAAAGGAAAACAAAATAAACAGAGAGATGGCTCGGTCACGCGAGTCCCATATATTTAAAATGTAATTTACACAAGTTTTAGAAAGTGAACGTTTTTATCAGGATACATGGTGCAGTAGTAGAGTATTTAGCACTGTTTTCCTTATTTTTTTCACATTTTAATTGGGTTGCACTCTGAGTAATGTAGTGATCATGAAGCAGACGTTTAACTTCCACTCATTAAAATTATTAACCGAAAGCAAACGGAAATAAATTTCCGGTTAGATTCCGACCTTTCCCTCTTCTTTTCTCCCTCTTCTGTTCAAAAAGAAAATAAGAGGAAATGCTGACTTTATTTTTATTAGTTTTTTTTTCTTAATTTATTTTTTCTTTCTTGCAGAATAGGTCACGAGAGTACACTATTTAATCATCATCATCACGTAATAATCTTCCCTACTTGTCTAGAACATTGCTCCACTTTTTTGCATGTGGTGACCACAAAAAAACATGTGAGAGATACCAAGGCAGTGAGACACAAGACATGCATACAAGACAAGTCATCATTTTATCGTCAGTGTCAAAAACAGAAAAAAACCAAAATGAGTGGTGGAAAAAGAATGGATGATACACAAAATGGAGCATAATAATATACCCACATGGGTATATATAAAACATGCTAGCCTTATTTGCTACGTTACAAATGTTCCTGTCATAATTTTTTTGTATATCATTTTCATTTCCAAAACTTAGTAAGCATTTTGTCACCATCATAATTTCATCTCTGGTAATTCATCCACTCATTCACCAGAGTCTATTGTTTCGAATAGACATTTTGATGGAGAGTTACAAATTTTTAAATTGTCAATTTTCAATCATTAAAAATTATTATAACACTTTGTTAAACGACATAAATACGATTTCCAAAATTTAAAGAGTATAACTTTTTCTCTTGAAAAATAAGAAATTTTATACATGTCCCATTTTTTAACATGTTTCTTCCATGTAATTTAAGACCACTTGGGTGTGTACATAAAATAAATGCTGATTCATTTGTGTGGTGAGTGCACAAAAAACCAAGAGTGAAAGCAGAGTAGTATATTATAGTGAGCATGTGCTGTCTCTTCACTTGATTGGTAGGCCTGCGGGTAATAATTTTACTTTATTTTTTGTACTTTGGAGGAAAAGGACAAGTCAACACTGTATCCTATTTTTTATGGTGTATGATTTTTATTTTATTTTTGGCTGGATATTTGGTGTCACCATTACCTTGCCTCGCATGTATTTTCCCTGCTCATTCATTTTGAATAGATCCCTTGGGCATCCTTAAACCGGAAATTATTCAAGTCAACGAGAGACTCCCATGGAGACAACGAAACAGAAAAGAGAGACACGAGAAAAAAAGGAGTAAGCAAAAACCACAAAAAAATAAAAGTGTAATGAGCACGGAAAGTATACAGCTATTTCCCTTCATTAAAAAACTTTTTTCGGCTTAACTTGCAATAATAATTATTATTAGTATTACTATGGGCTTATATACATTTATTGGTACAAGATATTTAACAGGAGAAAACAGCAAGGAAACCGGAAAATCCGCTGTATCTATCTAACCTCACCATCCACCTATAAAATAAACTCTATACCGTATTTCCTCCAAATATAGCAGCGCACTAATTGTACCATTGCTATAATATAACAACCCCAATTTAACATTAGTAGGATAGGGTTTTTAACATGGGTAGGATTGACAACCCAAAATTCGAATTCGGGGAAAAAACAGCTGCCATATTTGTCGAAAATACGGTATATATTTTTACTACTACTCCAATCATCGTTGCCAAGCCAAGCCACACACAAACCATTCACTCCACCTTGTACACTCTCTACTTGTGCTTCTCCTCCTCGTCCTCGTCACCATCATTATCATCATCCATATATATTATTACACATGAATGAACGTGATCGTTTTTCCCGTCGTCCAAGCACAAAAAATAAACCGACACTCGAAAGACTTGACTATGTGTAATGGGCTTGTGATGATGGCGGCCTTCTCCATCGACTCTTTTTTTCACCACATCGCATCAGCAGCAGCACAGGAGCGTAGTGAATAGGAGTAGCACATTGTGCACCAGATATATATATATAAAATAGTTGCATGGCATTTTATACTATTATATTTTATCTATCTCTATACCATATAGTTATACAGGTATATATATAGCATTTGTATAAGTAGCATATTAAATGATAATAATATAATGTATGTATGTATATCTTTGTGTGTATCTCTGGTCGAAAATAAAGTAATACATGAGTATTACACGTAATAATAATGATGATGACGGTGACTGGGACGAGGATAATAACAGGGATGATGATGATGATGATGATAGATACGTAGCCAGTAGTGAGGCCATGCCAGAAAAAGAAATGAGAGAAATGAGAGGGAGAGTAAAAAAAAGCACGAGGAGGACAAGTTTGTGGTATGCTATAAAAGGAGGAAATGATAATAATAGTTTGCTTGTTGAGGCACGCATGCTACTACCGCCACCACCACACAGTCATCGACATCATCGTCATCATCATTTTCTACTTCATAAAGAGAGATAAATAGCCGTAGCAGAAAAACAATAGGAACAAGAAGGAAAACACCCAGAAATAACCTTCCACCTCCTCCTCTTCATTCAAACCATGAAACAAGTCAATATTATAATGCTTTTTGTTCACCATGTTTGTACTCATCATCAGCAGCAGCATGCATGCATGCATGCTTGCTTGCTCACCATAATATTTGTGCCAATGTGTATTCATGTCATTTACAATTTACAATGCTAACTTGTTTTCCTCTCTTCTTGTTTGGATAGACAATATAAATGCCTAATTGTATATATTGCTGGTAGTACAATGGAAACTTGGGAAACAAAAAAACAAACTCGTCTTCATTATCAGCCTCATCAGCCCATCATCTGCTCCTCATAATGAAAATCCTTATCGTAAATAAAGTAGCTGGGGAAAAAGAAATAAAATAAAGTTAAATTGTAGATTTCGCAACTTTTCCTCCCAGAACCTCCCCTCCACACGAGAAAAATAAACTTTCTCCGTTTAATTCAAAGACAACGTCAACTTTTATTATTGCTTGCGTCACAATTATGATATGGGAAAAGATGCTGATTTTAATAATATCGTAAATAAAGTAGCAGGGGAAAAAGAAATAAAATAAAGTTAAATTGTAGATTTCGCAACTTTTCCTCCCAGAACCTCCCCTCCACACGAGAAAAATAAACTTTCCCCATCTAATTCCCAAACAACGTCAACTTTTATTATTGTTTGCGTCACAATTATGATGTGGGAAAAGATGCTGATTTTAATATTATTATTATTATTATGACTGTTTGTAGTATTCACCTACAAAATAGTATCATCTTCCAACAAGTCAACCATTCCTTGACAAATTAAATGTGAAAAGGAAAGCATAAGAATTATCCGTAAAATTTACACGTCTTTGCACAATTTCACTACTTGTGTGGGGTTTTTTTTGTGTTTGGGTGTATGTCAAGCAAACAAACAAGTTTACTTGGTCCACTGAATGAGGATGATGATGATGAGAATGATGATGACAATGATAGTGGTGTGATTATGGTTATACCTTGACTGCTACAACAACTTTTACACTGCAAAAAAGTTTCTATTTCTGTTTTCTATCCACAGCTCCAAGCTGAGTACGTTTATCGTCATCACCATCATCATTATTATCATGATTTGTCCTCATCCAGCAAAAGAAAGAAGAGGAATGCCCCTCTCCCCCTCCCTCTCTCTCTTTTTCCCCTTTCTCGTGGTGTGGAACAACAAACACGTTTCTGCTAGGATGAAGATGAGGATCATAACAATAATATTATGTGTAGTTGCTCCACTCCACCAAATTCTTAACAAGTAGCTTCAAAGGTCAACAAACCTTTCTCTTTTCTCCCATTTCCTTACTCTTCCTATCTTAACTTTCTTTTTGCTTTTCTTCTGCGTCTCTTTCATTTTCAGACAAAGACAATATGACAAGGGTAGACAGAGGACAAAGAGGAACATCTTTCTCATGGCCTTAAAAGAAAAAAGTAAGAGGGGGGAGGGGGAAATAAAAAACTGCAACTTTCCTACTAAAAATAAAAACCTGTTCCTTGTTAACAACTTTGGATCAACTTTTGTTGCCTGCTTTTGTAAGTGCTGTGTACTAAAAAAATGTTATTTAGCACACCGCTGCGCTCTTAAAAAAATAAAGATGGAAAGTGAAAACATAATTTATTTTTTGTACGTCTTGCTTTTCACTACTTGTTTTTCATACTTGTGAACATGATCACCATATTTTTTGGGAGCTCATCAACAAACTACAGATTATGTAATGATTATGGTGTTGATGTACGCAAACGGAGAAAAAACGGAGATTTTTTAGAAAGAAGCGTAATTTTTTATCATTTTGTTGCTTATCTTCTTATTTTGACATATTAAAGTTCTAGATTGAATTTTGGGTATAGACAAGCTATATATTGGGCTGAGCTAGTCAAGACGTAATAAATATTAAGAGGGAAGGGGAAAATGCATTCCAATTTCACATTCTTTTAAGGTAACACGAGGATTTTGAAAATTTGGCTCACGTATTCCTCACAACTAGGTGCCATACTGATCTAATATTTTTTTTGTAAATGTGGCCAGCTTTCTACTTGTTTTTTTCTTTTTTGCTTTATCTTTTTTTTCTCTTGACTCAACTTTTTTTAACTCTTTCTCAAGCTACCTATGTATGAATCAGAAAGCAGGGATGCGGAAGAAAAAAGTGGAATATTGCCTCTTTTACTTTGGAGAGAGTGGAGAGAAAGCAAAAAGTGAGAGAGAGAGAAAATGGAAAGATTTTTATAGCCTTGTGCTCTTCATTCATACTAAAGCACATATGCATGTGGTTTTCAGTGTGTCTGTGTGTGCATCCACACAAGGAAGAAAGTAAGAAGAGAAAAAGACTAAAGCGTGGTAGCATTACATCAATGCGAACAAGAAGCAAGAGTCTACATTTTTTTTATATATATTTTATCTAATATTTCAAGTGTGTTGATGTGTAAAAAGGGAAGAAACACGTACATTTGTCTATCCATTTTGATAGCTTTTCTTTTTTGTCATGCTTGCATTTTTTTTCTAGACATGAACCTACTTTCTCTTTTACCACCATACATAATATTATGCCTTTTCGGTTCATTCTTTCACAAACACGGGTACACACACACACACACTTTCTCTCTTCTTTTCTCTCCTCCAAAATAAAAACTGGTTACTTTTGCTTAAAAACTCAAAGGGAATCTGTTGTTTGATACTTATATTTCCCTTGTTTTCCTGCTGTTGCTATTTTGTTACCTAAATACATAGACTTTTTCAATATGCCCCCGAACTATAGTCTTCAGCAGACAAAAAAAAGCAATAAGAAGAGTAGCAGAACAAACAAAAGCAGGAGCAAAAAGTGTGTCTGTGTTCATGAGGAAACCAAGAAAAAAACAATATACAAGCTAAGCAAGAAGAAGAGGAGGAGAAAAAAAATATAAGATAACGTCATCATTTTTTTCTACAAGAGGAAGGTATGTGGCTCAGGGGGATACGGGATACTACTTTTTTTCTTTCTATTTTTTCTCATTTTCTTTACGTGTCCAGCGTAGACCCTCTTCTTGCTTCTTTCACTAAAAAAAGGTAAGATTATTTGTTCACGTAACGTGTGCTAGATTGTCGTAATAATGATCTGCCATGACATGGCATGGCTGACACAAAAAACAACCATAAACCAAGTAGAAAAATAATGCTCCTCTTATTTCCCTATCCTTCCGTCATCCTCTCTCTCTCTCTCTCTTCCTAGCCGTTGAGCTAACAAAATAGTACGGCAATAGCTTTAGCATTACCCTAATAAATGGCAAGGGAGGAAGTAAAAATTCAGCATTTTTTTCTACACTGCCACGATGACTGATGGTGATGATTCACATATTATATAGCAGCTTATACACTTATAGTTGTACACTACCTAAATCTTTTCCATCTTCCATTTTTCTTGATTTTGTATCTTTCCTTCACTGTGTGCAATTTGAGAGGAAATGAGCAAAAAAATTTAAAGGAAAAATGACGACGTAGTAATAAAAAGGCTACAGGAGAAAAACAACAAAGAGAAATATGAGCAGTGTTTTTTCCCCCTACATTTTTTAGCCATCCAGTAATTTCTAATCTTGTTTTTGGATTATTTTTTTCTCTCTCGCGAGAAAAAAAAAGTCAAGGCGAGGAAAAGAATTTAGGGGGGAAGAAGAACAACTAAATAGTTCTTTCTCATTTACACTTGAGAGAACTTGTCTATGCTGATGTGATGCGGATGATGATGATGCTATGCTTTATGCTTGCTACAAGCATATATACAAAAAAATGCACATGCCTTTGCTACTTTTCTTACTACTTATATGTAAAAGTCGTTGTGCTTCTTTGCGCTCCTGTTTTGCTAACTAGCTTGAGCCTCACAGACACACACTCACAGATACATATAAAAAACGTTCTACATTCCTTGGCTTATTCACACGCCATCATATTATCATCATCATCATGAAAAATAGAGGACGAGGAAGACGACGATGGAATGGCAAGAGATGAT